>CM060866.1:26462241-26744659 GCA_030737845.1 Acorus calamus | reverse complement strand
AATCATTGTAAGAAATTAAAAAATAATAATTTTAGATGAAGATATAATATGTGCCTAATCGAAAATCAGCAAAACTTTGATATTATTATGATAGAAGACATGAAAGTTTTTCTTTAAAAAAAAGGTTAGAAGAAGATAATGATATTTTGTGGCTTAAAAACGTAGAGAGATGAGACAAGATTGTTTAATGAACATTAAATTATAACCACATAGCAATAGAAGAAAAACTTTTTATATCAATAAGTACTAATGAAATATGATGCAGTAGGAGCATCTACTACCATTGGTCATGGATCCACCAACCCCGGCCCCCAACAATTAAAGGCTTGACTAGGTGGTTGTTAAATTGTTCCATCTTTTCCTTTGTGGTTGATGCTTTTCTTAGTGGAGTTGTTTTAAAAATTGTAGTAGTTTGCATTTTTCAAGGCTTGTATTATGTTTTTAAGCCTCGATCAAGGTTTGTAATTCTTATTAACTTATTTTAAAGTATTAGAATCTACTTATTTTTGTTGAAATGAACAAGTTGAACTTATTAGACTTGTCCTCTCGAGACCTCTGTAAGTCCTTCAAGATGAATGAGAATGCACAAGAAGTTTGAGTTTAAATTAATTATTTAAATTGAGGTTAATGTTGTATTCTCTTAAGTGCAATTTTTTTTTACTTATCTTTCTTCCTGTGTGATCAAGCTGAAAGTGATAGAATTTTTTTATATATATTCATTTGTTAATTGACAATCCGTAGGAGGTGGTTAGTATTTTTTTATTCTCTACCTAAATCGGACCGCTTTGATGGAAGTGATGAGATCTTCCTCATCCTAAGGTTACATTTTTTTTTCGAAAATGTGATCCATTATCAAAATAATAACGTACATTAATAAATGACACATATTCATTACTAGTCAAAATGTTTTATCAATTAAAAAGACCATTACTAGGGATCTACTAATACATTTTTGATGGAAACGTGCCAAAATCATCAATGCATTTAATATGTGCGCAACATTTTAGTAGGTAAGAAAGAAAGAGAGGAAGGAGACTAGTTTCACATGTGTATGGACAACATGAAATCCACAAGAGGATTTCATGTAAGTTTTGTCTACTGCAGAAGAAGAGGCAATGTGGAATCAAAAAATGGGACTGTGTACAAAGTAGACAAAAAAACCAGAAGAGATTGTCAGATGGTTGGGAGCACTGTTGTTTCTCTTGAGGCTGTGGTCCATCATTCTAATCCATATAAATGAAATAATATATATAGATATTACCAAGCAAAATATATATATATATATATATATATATAGATATTAATTTTCTACCATATGATCTGTAAAAGCTCCACACCCCTACAGAGACATTGGTGAAACAGCAATATCATTCACACAAAGACCAACCCACCGACCTTCAGCGCAGATGTGTGTGTATACTTGTCTTCTCAAGTACTTCCTCTTGAGTTCACTGATCCAAAATTTGATCATTTCGGGGCGGATCAAATATATTTTGGATCAGTAATAAAAAGACATGTCATTCTATCAAATTTTAATTAAATAACTCAAATTTTAACTAATTTAGTAACCAAATTGATTATATATGCACCGGTTGAAAATTTACATCATCCTATCACTTTTGGATTTTTCATTTGTCCATGTCAGTTTGGATCACCAAATTACTCACAATTGTTGTTTTTCTCATCGGTCATGGGTCATACATTTGACAGATTTTGAGCAGTCTTGGATCACCAATTTTTTTAGTTGATATCAAAACAAAAACAAGCACAAAAATATGATCCACTCTCCTCTCCCTTCCTCTTCATATAGCTAGTGATGCCATGTCCACACATGAGCATAGGTCACCAAACTGCCTATATATCTTGTTACGAGACTTTCTCTTTCTTCCCCAACAACAAGACATGATCAATACCCTTCAAGAACTCTTAAACCCCAACAACTCTTCAAGAATCGAGCTTCGAAAAAGTCAGCTAACATCCCCTCTTCGTGAAAAAGGGTTCAAAGGTTCAAATCCCGGAGCACCAATCTTTAAAAAACAAAACACTTCATGAAAACTCAAAGAAGCCATGGATAAACAACACCAATTGCATGTACTATTACCATGTGATCTTCATTTAAAAAAAAAAAAAAAAAAAACTCTTCATGCCAAACCCAAAAAAAAAAAAACTACCTAAACATAACAAAACCATCACACACTCACAAACACAAGAAAAAAAAATTCAAACAAAAACCCTAACCTAAGCTCAATCATATCATAATTAGAAGAACCACAAAAAAAAAAAGGATTCATATACAATATTCTCCTCCTCATGCTGTGCTCGTTGTCATCATCGTATCATCGCCGCCTCCTCCGCCTCCACCACCATTCGAAGATCGGTTGGACGACCCACCCCCCAATCCCGTCCCTGCCACCGTCCGTTCCGACAAAGCGGTGATCGGACGGTGCCCACCCAGCGAAGCCAAGAATCCCATGTGACCCTGATCACCACCACTACCACTTCCCGTCCCGATATGTTGTGCTGTCGGCAACAGCGCCATCTGACCCGGGAAGTTCATGAAATGCAACCCACTCGACATCGATCCTCTAAACAAAGCCGCCGCCGCCGTGGCCGGATTGCTAGTAGTGTTAACTATGCCCCACATAGACTCACTCATCAAACCAACGTTAGTACTTCCACTAGGCATCCAGACCTGCCCCACATTGTCCGGCGGAGGAGGCGGCAGTGCATGCACGTAGGGGCTCGTGAGGTGGTGAGGAGCGGAGAGGGAGGAGGAGGCGGAGGAGCGGGAGGAGATGTTGAGGGAGGTGAAGTTGGCGGGGATGGTGCCGGTGCCGGTGGCGGCGATGACGGCGGGCTCGGCCTGGCGGAGGAGCCACTCGATGGTCTCGCCGTCGGACTTGTGGCCGAGCTCGCGCGTGAGCTGGAACACGCGCGCTGCGCACGCGGCGGGCATGCGGATGCGGCGCCCGCGGCCGTCGACCTTCGTGTGGCGGTCTTTTGTGGAGGTTCGCTTGGGGGGAGGTTTATTCTTGGTGGAGGAGGTGGAGGAGGTGGTGGTGGTGGTGGTGGGGGTAGTCTTTTCTAGGAGTTGAAGGGGGAAATTGGGGCGGCGGAGACCGCCGTCGCCGTCCATTGTTTTACATGGAAGATTTGGGTGATGGAATCCAATTTAATTAAAAAAAAAAATTCTTCAATGAAAGAGAGAGGGGGTGTGAGTTTCTTTTTGTTGTGGGTTTAATTAGTGTGTGTGTGTGTGTGTTTTTCAATGAAGTGAAGGGGAGCTTTAACGAGCAAATGGGATAGAACACCCTTATTTGGCCCAAGTTTGGTTGGATATTTGGGGGTATAAGTATATAATTATTTATGTTACTTTTGAAATTAAGTTATTATATGTTATTCAACTCAATTGAACATGTGGGTCTCATTGTCAAATAAATCGTACGTTATCACCTCTCATAAATAAGGGGACCCACGTGTCATTATTTTTTTTATCTTTTATAAATCTTTATTCACATCTTATTTACATTTTATACACAATTTTACATTTCCTTATTCACATCTTATTTACAAAAATTTTATTATTATGTTTTTCAATAAGAATAATTAAAAATATAATTAAACAAAAAATCATTTATTCTTTATCTATACTAGAATACTCATAAACTTCGGAATAACTTAATTTTCTATCCAAATGGAGGCCTAGGGAATAACAAATCTAGAATTATTTTGGAGATGAAATTGAAGACAGGGTTGGAGAAAATATTCAGTTAGAGTTGGATCTCATCGGATTGTTCAATCTACAATATATGAGAATGAAATTTAATGAAAACTATCACGATCTCACGTGACTAAATGTCACCGGATGTGATCAATTTACAATATGAGAATGATTGATAAAAATTGTTATATTCTCATGTGACTTGTTTAGATCTGGTGTAATCAACAGCCTCCATTAAGTGATATTAAAAAATCTCATGCTAGGATTAATTTGTCATGGTTGGATCTCATCCCTCAATATTGTGTCACATGGGATTGCCATACCATTTGGAGGCTGATTAACTTTAATAGGGTGTAACCTTGACCGGATATATCTCAAACTTTTAAGGGATTTGTTTTTAGTATATTTCCCAAAAACATATTGTTTGCATTTGAATTTATACTTTATTTTCATTCTTATTTTCGTTGGACATTTGTATCATATTCCCCCTCAATTATGTTTGAAACTCACACATTTTTTTTTCGCTTGGTAAAACTCAAACATTCAATTATATAATATATATAACTTCATTTTTAGCTATCATGGCAAAAAAAAAATCGTTTTCACTTTAATTTCCATTACATATATGTTCACTGACCTTCTAACTAAAGGATTCACATGTACATACTGGTTTTTTGTGAATATATGCACAAAACTAGTGTTGCCAAGAAAAACTCGAATTTCTTTTTAAAAATAAAGGTGTTGCATAATTTTTGGTTCATTGACTTCAAAGTCTTTGAAATGCCAGAGCGAGAGAGAGACAAAATAAGATGGGGGAGGAGAGGAAGCTTTAAGCAACAAATACAATGAGTACTGGAAATTATATGGAAAAAACAAGAAGCCCAAGTTTTGGTGGAGATGATATTTTTTTTGCTTTAGCTTGATGAGCTCTTTTTTTCGTTCTTTTTTTTTGTCTTCCTTTAATTGGAGATGATTTTTTTTAGATGAAGCCCTCTTCACTTTAATGAGACTTAGGACCCGTTTGTTATTCATTTTCATTTTTCACAAAATCATAATTAAATTTTTGAAAAAGAAATATTTATCTATTAAATTAGAGTTATCAAATTGATCATTAATACTCGAATGAGAAAGAAATACATAATAACCATCTCACGCTTAATTTTTTTAAGACAAAAATTCACGCTTTCTCACTAGTCCACACATGTACACCTATGTTTCTCGGTACATGAATTCATATACTTTTCAATAAATACATTAATCGGTACTCAATTAGATTAATTCCTACTCAACAAAAAAAATACATTAATCCCTTTTTATTTTTTTATAATTCTTTGTTTTTTTGCTGTGGTTGGGGCAATCACTTGGCTGAGACTCCACGTGCGGTTCTCTTTTTCTTTTCTTTTCTTTCTTTCTTTCTTTCTTTCTTTCTTTCTCTCTCTTTCTTTTTTTTTTCTTTTTAAATCATTCAATCCATAAAGCAGTGGTGGCCGAGGTGGGTCCCGCCTCCCCCTTACCTTTTCAACAAGTCAATAACAAAGAGAGATAAATAAAAGATAAATTACAAGTGGGTCCCTTCACTCTCTCCCCACCATCCAATATGGGGCAACGGGCCGGGCTGGGGCGGCCCGTGGCAAAAAAGGGCCCGGGCCTGAACGGGCATCACGGCCGGGCCTGGGTTCGGGCCCACGGGTGGGTCTACGGACTCAAATTCTAAACATTTTATTTTTTTATTGTTTAATTTTAAGTGATTTATTTGTATATAATGTTAAAATAACACAAAATTTAAAGTATAATATTAAAAAAAATATTTATATCTATTTAATTTTTAAAATAAAAATATTAAATGAATTAATTGCTTGAAAAAATAAATAACTACATGTACCTAATTAGGTTGACACTTGCATAAATGTCAATAATTTGTATTATTCAACCACAATTCAAATAAAAATAATATGTTACTCATTTATTAGATTGCTTCCCATAAGCCTACGGGCCGGGCCCACTGGTCGGGCCCGGGCCCCAAAACCAGGCCCAAGCCTCTCAGGTCAACTACACAGAGTCACCACTCTAAGTTATGGGCGATCAATCCTGGTCAAATGGGGTCCAGAACTCTCTAAGTCTTATTGACCATGTTCGACAAAAAAAAAACAATTTAAATCTCTCAGGTCAACACACATTCAGAGTTGTAACTCTAATTTATGGGTGACCAATTCTGGTCGAATGGGGTCCAGAATAAATTAGTTGTTTTTATTTATTCATTAATTTCATTGAATCAATTAAGGCCCTAAACCAAAAACAAATTGACAAATATTTCAAACCATTATCAATACAAGAAATAATTTCATTCAAATTACCCTTCAATTCTTCATACAAATTGACAAATGCTTCAAATCATTATCAATACAACTCAAGCTTCTCCGCAAAAATCAACATAGCTTCTTGGTATCGAGATCCTCTTTTGCGCACCCATTAGAGATGACAGTTTAAGCGACAGAGTCTCTTTGGGGATATCCATCGAATACCCCGCGCGCGAGATCGATCAAACCCAACTTACAACACACCCACCAAGCAAGTGTTGACAACAGCCGATTCGAAGCGCTTCTTCGCAATGTGGGCATGTAGAGGATGAGGCCATGATCACCCGCGGTGAGGGAGGCGTCGAGGACAAATTGGAGGGACAAATTGTCGGTTTTGGATGGTTGGAGGAGCGTTTGTTAGAAGAGGTGGAGGGCGGAAATGGGGCGGTCATGGTGGAGGCAGGCAGAGAGGGAGGCCCATGCCTATGACAAGGCCGCACTCCTCCGCGGTGGCAGCAATGCATCGGATCTAATTTGGGATCTATCAGATAGAAGATGAGGGAAAGGGAGAGTAAAAAGGAAATTCTGGAAAGAGATCGATGGGTTTAGGGGTTTTTGTATTTTGATTATATAGATTGGTAGGTTTAGGAATAACAAATATGATGGATTAAATTAGATGGTGGGTGAGAAAAATACTTAGTGGGGATAGATGCGCCCTAAATAAGATTTAGTGGGCAACATGATGGTCGTGAATTAAAACCAATTATAATTGTATCATTGTATTGATATCGTTACATGTAGTTCTTATATACAATTAATCTTACATGCATTCTCATCTCACTTATGAAATATATGAAATGCAAATTTTTATTTATTTTTTGTACCTATAATTAAACACCATTCATGCATTTGGATAAACATTATCTATATGCGTGCATGAAGGTAACACTAGGTCCCAATTCTCTATCAACCACTCGAGTCCTGTTGTCGTCTCAGTATCTCCGACCGCACTCCGTTACATCGCAACAACATCACCACTACCACTGGCTCTCCTCTCCCCATCGTTTATAATTGGGAAGTGACCAAATAATAAAATATTTGATTAATTTTATGACTTGAATTGAGTCCATAATCACAAAATTGAAAGGATGACATGTCCTCTCTTATGATTGATTTGAGTCACCAAATTATTTAATTTTTTGTCACTATATCAATACCTTTATCAATTTTACTTGGGCACTGTTTTGAAGTCTCATTTATTTATTTATTTTGAAGAGGTGTAAACTTTGTAGACTTTTTATAAAAGAACAAGAGGTCTGAAATTTAGATGGATCGTAGAAACTAGAAAAATAGTGAGGAGAGAGAGGGAGGGTGCCCATAGATCTTAATTTAGAACACAGGGAAACCCATCCCCTCTCTACTTCATAGAACAACAGGGGGGATGAAGAGTTAAAAACTGTCATCATATCACTAATGTGGTGTATGAAATCGTGTAACGTAATATAAATCCCATTATCTCAATATATACTCTATTATAAAAATAAAAAATGAAAAATACACATGCTCAAGTGGAGTCAAATGCTAGCTAGCTCAGAATTAAATCACCACAAGGCACTTGAGCTATTGGACTAACATGATGTTTGTATTTTTATTCAAAACTGTCATAAGAGACTTTGTTTTTTAATGACTCTCTCACTTTGAATGAATGGAAATGAATGACATTAAAAATGGTTCTTATATAGGCTTCTAAACAGCTTAAGAGTCATCTCTCCAAGTTATCGAGTTCCAATTAATAAGGAATAATGGATTTATAAATGTATTATGAATGATTCATTGTTACACATTCATCTGCAACAACAAAACCAAAGTACATGTATGGACTCTTTATTTTGCATGCAATGGTTCATGTATACCACCTAGGTATATCACTGGAATTCAATCTTGCATATTAATTACCATAAATATAGTTCATTCCAATCTAGGTTCATCATGGAAATTCTACACGTGTGAATCTTGCACAGTTAAAACATTAAATAGATTATTAATTTTAAGATAGAGTTCAATGTATATACTGAATTATGTCAACTCAATATCCACATGCTAAGTTCACATTCATATCCAATTATAGCCATTGCCGATGTTAAATGCAAACTGAAATCGGTGATCATCTAATAACATGAAGAATTGAAATTTGAAGTTAAAATATATTTTTTTTACATATTATAATAATAAATCAAATATAGCATTTTAAAATTTTATTTTTTAAAAAAACTTTTAGAAACCAACATTTTTTTATAATTTAAACATTCTTTATAGTGGACCTTGGAAAAATATCAAGAGCTGGTCTAATCCCACCAAACCTATTGCTCTCCGCCACCCCCCCCCCCCCACCCCCCAACCCAATAGAAATTTAAAACACTCATCCCACCAACCCCACTTGATACAAACTCAGTCATACTGGAATGTCAAATGTGACCCAATATGTGTCACCTAGAATTTTTCAACTACAATATTTTAAAAGTGACGCGACACACCTTAGGTCACCATAAGTTGTTTGATTTGACATACTGTGAGTTAAACTAGAGTGTTTACTATGGCCTAAGGTGTGTCACCCAGAGTTTTTCAATTACGATATTTTAGAAGTGATGTGACACTGCTTGAGTTACCGTAAGTTGTTCAGGTTGACATACTCCGAGTCAAACTGGGATGTCTACTATGACCCAATGTGTGTCGCCCAACACTATCCAATTGACAATAAGTTAATGTTTTTATCCATCATAAATATCACAAATACACAACAAATAAAACATCATAAATAAACAACAATCGCATACATAGTCATATAAGTTAATAAACATTCATATATCCAACCTGTACATTCAGAAATCCAATTATGTTTTTCACAATGAAAACCTACTATTAACATAACAGTCTTCCCTGTTGAACATGCATACATCCAAATTCAACCAACCAACACATCCACATTCGTATATTTTTTACTCAACAAATTGTTCAAAAGCCAAAATATAATGTGGATGTGTTGGTTGGTTGAATTTGGATGTGTGAATATTGAACAAGGAAGACTGTTATGTCAATAGTAGGTTTTCATTTACAACAAAAGAATTATTAGATTTGTGAATGTGCATGATAGATCGAATATGTTAATGTTGAATTAACTTATGTGACTATGTACGTGAATGTTTTTTATTTATGATATTTATTTGTTTTATATTTATGATATTTATGACCGATAAAAAATTAAATTATTGTCAATTGGATAGTGTTGGGTGACATACCTTGGGTCACGATAGACACTATGGTTTGATTCAGCTTATTTTGACTCAAGGTGTGTCGCGTCACTTTTAAAATATTATAGTTAAATTATTTTGAATGACACACCTTATATCACATTAGACACTTCAATATGACTGTGTCAACTGAGGTGGGTGGAATGAGTGTCTCATATAAAATGTTTTAAATTTTTATTAGGTTTGGCGACAGCATTTCGGTTGGTGGTGATAGACGGGTTCAAATATTATTTTATAATACTAAAAATATTAAAAAGAAAGGGAATGTTCATCCTTGCTGGCACATCTGCCACGTCATTAGACAGTTGGAATCTTCTCCCTATGATGGTGTCCAACCAGCACTCAAACCTAGGGCTGACGTCATCGACCGATCAAACTAATCAATTCTCTTTAGGGCTTACGCAAGCGGCCGTGGACAAAGTCCGCGTCACATCATCATCAATGCAGGGTCCTCCCTGCCTGCACATCATGACTTCCCGGTTCCCAAAAATTCACGGAAATGCCACTGAATCGGACGGCTTAGAAAAGGCGGGTGAGAATGAAAAGTATAAGTATGTTAACAGGACATATACAGATGGGATATGTTAATATTATACGAATATTAATTTTAGATTCGGATTCCTTCAGATACATATCGGATATGGATATTTTTTGAATAATTGACATGTTTAAATATTAACATTATTTTAAATAATCAAGTAATATTTTAGAGATATATCAAAATTAAAATTAATATTTTAAAATTTATTATCTTTTTCAGATATCATACATTGAAAATAGTATTATAATATATTATCATTATGATTACTCATACATGATAACAATATGGACAATATTTAAGACAAGTATTATATATTTTTATAATATATGTCGAATACGAATATTTTTCAAATCGGATAGACTGATATTCATATTCATATTTAGATCTTTAAATATCGGATAATTCTGATTTTTTGAATACGGATTCGAATCGAATTCGAATTTTTTTCAGTTATGACATGCTTAGTACACTGTTTAACCCGTCGCGTCAGAGCCGTGGACTGTCTGTGTCTGTCTGAGTAGCTGCTTTTTCTAAGGCTATCTAAAATTTGATATATTTGGAGGGAAAGTAGAAAATATGAACTCATTTGGTGAGCTGAATTAGAGCATCTCTGATGCAGAACCGAACTCCATAATCGAAGGTCAGAATACATTTTAAAAAAAAATTCAATAAGTGATTTTAGAACCTCGTGATTTATTTATGAACTCCAACCGCAATTTTTATTTTTATATTTTTTTTATAAAATTTTAATTTATAATATCTCTTTTATTTTTTAATGTAGTACACATAATTAAGACTTATTCGTGAAATCCAAGTGGTGCTTCTGAGATAGATGTTATAAGAACTTATCTTTATAGTTATCTTTATTACTTCATTTTATTTTAAACTTGACTTGTTTTTTATATTTATAGGTAAATAATGCTAAAATTTTGTTTGCCAAAGACCCGGATGAGACAAAAAGGGTTCCAATTTGATCATGTATGGCATGTTCTAAAGGAAGCTGAGAGATGGCTTGATAACACTCTTAAAGAAAATTTCAACCAACACCAACAATTTGATTACTATGAAGGCTCTCAAACAAGGTCTCCTTCATCCAAATATCCAGGAACACCAATGTGTTGATTTTGGAGCTCAGATGAAGAATTTCAAGCTCCCATTGATGATAATGTTGATTCTTCCTAATGACCTATGGGAAGGAAGAAAGAAAAAGTGAGAAAGAGATGGACAGTTGAGAAGCATCACACTCTTGAATCTATCACTGAAGAAAATCGAGAAATATTAGAGACTCTGAAATGAGGAGAAATGAAAGGGAAGAACAATTCAGTAAAATGAAAAATGAATCAATAATGTGTCACCAACTAATGATGTTATAAGCTGAAAACGAATGTACAAAATTACAGCTTCAATGAGAACGTCAAGAACTTGATCGTGAACGTCAAGAGAAAAAAATTATGGAGGTGGACTTAAATTCCATTGTTGATCAAGCTAACCGTAAATATTTTCGAAGGAAAAAGGAAAAAATTATAGAAAGAAAAGCTCGTGCTTCTCAAGCACCTGACAACTGATCACCTTTAATCATGGTGAATTCAACAGTTTCGATCTACATGAAGGAGGATTAAGAGATTACTAATATAGCGGTTCATCTATTTCAAGATGGATCCAGATGGTTATTATGTGTTGTTGTATTTTGTTATTGTGTTTTATTTAGTTTTTCATATATTTTCTTTTGTTGGACTATCAATTTTTATGAGAATAAATTATTTTTTAGTACACAAGTGTAAATAATAATTAATATAATATTAATGTAAAAAAAATATTATTAAATATATAGCATTTTTAAACATGTGTTAAACATATTCATTATTAGACTCATTGAATCATATCAACCACATCTAACCAACGGTACCAATTTTATAAAAATTAAAATTATGCAGTAGAAGTTATTAAACGTTTTTTTCTCACACTGTGTGTCTCAATTGAGGGCCTCCACAATGGAGGCCCTTTATAGCAGATGGTTGGAGGCCAGCGGATGGTTGGAGGCCAAACAAACTGCATAATAGAGTTTTGGCGATAGGTTGAAGAAGCTTATAGAGAAGAGATTCAATTGAATTTCATCAATATTGAGATATATATATATATATATATATATATATATATATATATATATATACACACGCTCGCGATTAGGTGCGGCGAACGGCGGGTGCGGCCGCGACGTGGGCCGTTCGATCACGGGTCCATCGCATCCGACGGTCGATCTGAATCGCACCGGACCGTCCGATGCGATGGACCCGTGATCGCTGCCGCACCCGCCGTTCGCCGCATGTAACGCGCCGATTACATGCGGCGAACGGCGGGTGCGGCTGCGATCACGGGCCGTCGATCACGAGTCCATCGCATCCGACGGTCGGATGCGATGGACCCGTGATCGGACGGCCCATGTCGCGGCCGCACCCGCCGTTCGCCGCACCTAATCGCTTCACTATATATATATATATATATAGGGAGCCGATTAGGTGCGGTTTACGGTCGGTGCGGTGCGCGATCACGGGCCGTCAATCACAGGTCCATCGCATCGGACGGTCGGGTGCGATTCACGTCGACCGTTGGATGCGATGGACCCGCGATCGAACAGCCCACGTCGTAAACCGCACCGACCGCACACCGTACGTAATCGCGACCATATATATATATAGTCGAGTGATAGCGTGCGGTCGTGCGGATTCGACGTGCGTCGTCCGATCGCGGGTCCATCGCATCCAACGGTCGATGTGAATTGCCCCCGACCGTCTGATGCGATAGACCCACGATCGGACGACGCACGTCGAATCCGCACCGACCGCACGCAATCACGAGTCTATGTGTGTGTGTGTGTGTGTGTGTGTGTGTGTATATATATATATATATATATATATATATATATATAGGGAATCGATTAGGTGCGGCGAACGGCGGGTGCGGCAGCGATCACGGACCGTCGATCACGGGTCCATCGCATCGGACGGTCGGGTGCGATTCACGTCGACCGTTGGATGCGATGCACCCGCGATCGAACGGCCCACGTCGCGGCCGCACCCGCCGTTCGTCGCACCTAATCGGTCGCGTGTATATATATATATATATATATATATATATATATATATAATTTAAAATATCTACGTCTATGTGAATATAGATAATCTCATATAAGCTCTTGTTAAAGTTGAAATAGGCGTAAAAGTATTTAAAAACTCACAAAAATCTATATAAATTCATGCTATCAGCGGTAGTTAATCATAACCCAACTTATTCCAGTTAACCCTAACCTATATCATTAAATGACTTGGGGTCCATTTAGAAACACATTTGAAAAATAAAATTTTAAATAAAATGGCTTAGATAGACTTAATTTATGGAAAGTGCATTTTTTGTGTTTTTTTTTTAAATAACATTTTTGTACTAAAAACTGTAAATAACTTTTTAATTAAACCTGCTTTTTAGATTGCGTTTGACAACACATTTCAACTTTGTGCTTAATTAAAAGCAAGCAGAGCATTTCATCGTTGCTTGGGGTTGCTTGGGGCACGGGGCTCATGAGGGCGACATCGGTCAATTTCAGTGGGGGCGGACTTCGAGTGTTGGGCTAAGGATACTGGGCATGGGAGCAGCGGGGCAAATGATCGGTGGGTCAAGTAGATACTCATCTACTTGCCACCCATACACACTCGCGCTTTTCCTGTTGTTTTCCTATTTTCCTAGTATTCTAATGTCCCGCTTCCTTCTCTATTCCCATTCGGACTTTGTATAAAGATGCTATTACACTTGAAATACAATTTCTGCATTTACCTCAAAACCAAGATTTGTTGTCACATGTCACTGTATATGTATCGTGCCATATCCATGCTCTATAGATGGACATCCAAGGATACTTGTGGATAATTGGTACTCTATGCTGCTCTTCATCTTGAACTTCTCATATAAAAATATATGGTGTGAATTGGTGATGATTCACCTTTTAGTTCTGATATATACTTCTACTCAACCGAAGTGGATATATTGAAGGTCTGGTCACCTTCGGAGAAACACATTTATTATTCAGTGATGGATGTTTTACATCAGTGACCATCACGTAGCCTCTGAACACATTTATCACAGCACGGGATGGGGCTTCATTTAATTTGGATAGTTTGAGATTTATGGTCTGTTGACTTACATTTCAAAAGAAGAATTTCTCATTTATAAAAATTCAATTATGATAGATTACGTGAAAGAGCAAATCTTGCTTGAAATATCTAGGAATGGAAACAGGAATGAATGATTCTAATAGAATTTTTGGGTATTCTAACAAGAGGAGGATGAGACCGAACACCAAACATATCCTCTTTTCTTCTTTTTTTTACTAAACAATGGGCGATCACCCTCATTTTATTAAATCAAATATGGGGTGGATGAGTTATTCAGATGGCTGGGATTTATTGTGAGTGAGTGGGTTCATCAATCAAAGGGATGTGAATTAATGTGGGTTAATGATTGTGTCTTGTTAAATAATGTGAAATATATGTTTGACATGATCATGTGGACATTTTTATCACCTATCATAGATATAAGATAAAGATAAACCTGACAAACCATTCTGCCATCCGTTGGAATACTTAGTATCTTCATCCTATCTTATCCAAACATATTATGATTAAACAAAAAACTTTTTTTGTTACCTGGAACTTTTCGGTTAACAAACAGGAGGATAGGGTTTCTGGTTTGGCACCTGAAAATGTCCAGTGGTAAGTGTTTCATACTCCAAATGAATTAAAGACAAAAAAGCAACGAGCATCAGATATTCAGATGGTCAAGATTGTCAAGCATTCCCAGATCCAAAGAATGAAGCAATGTCTTTTTTTAAAAAAGAAAAATGTAGACTAGCTATACACCAATTCATTGGATCGAGAAAACTATCATTTATTACAAAATTTTCAAGAATGAAGCAATGTTGCTCCAACTGAGGATTTCCAGCTTTACTGAAATCCCCTTATCACCCATTCTACCTGATCTATATATTCCGCCTCAAGATCTACACGACCGGGTGGTGGCAATCCAATATTACAAAAGAAAAAAAAAAGTTATAATATGGTGAAATGTGAAAGTGTTGCAGGAATGTTTAACAAAAGAGATGATCTTCATCATCTATATAATACAAGTGACTGGGTAAAATCCTTCTATTACTTATGCAAAAAGTTCCTCTCACATTTTTACTGTAGAGAGAAATTGATATCTATTTAAAATACAGATATCTATCACAGTCCAAGAACAAAAACATACCAGTAGTACTGTAGTGGTAACTGTTAGTGACCTGTCTTTTAAGCTCCGGCACGAAAAAGAGTCCAGTCATGGATCTTGAGTGTCGATATGGCAAGCTTGAAGACCTCAGCTACTGGTAAGCATCCGCACTGCTCAGCGGGGATGGCTACACCAGCACCTACTGTGCTGGCGCTCTCGCTCAGAGGGCTGCATTTGCATTACAATGCAACATATCAGGCATTCAGACTTGTAAGATAGTGTCCTTTTGTGTGTGTGTGTATAAGTGTGTTTTTGTATAAATTAGTAGAAGACATCAATGAAAATCAGCTTGATGTAGAAAACTGAAAACCAAATTGTTAAACTTGAGCAGGGCACAGAGGTCCCTTTATCTCATGATGGAAATGGATTTGAAATTTCAAGCTTAGGATATGATGCCCTGTAGTGCTGGACTACATCTTTTTTTATTGCTTCCCAGTCATCGAGTTTCTGGCCATTGAAAAACTGTCCAGTAACCATTAGGGGCTGTTTTGCTATTAGAACTAGAACTAGAAATGGAATTCAAGTGAAACTGGAACTAGAAACTCAACAAGATAAAATTGTACTCCAAATTCAAATTAAACAATTATTGGTGTGGAAGCTACATGAGATAGTTCCAATAATATTAGTTACCTGCTATGTTCAAATTAAACAATTTATTCATTGAATGATCTTGCAAGATATTCCATTAATTCAAATATGCAAACTTCAACTCAAAATCTCAAACAGAGTTTACACCAGTCTGTGTACACAGTATAAAGGATGCAACTATCAAAATTAAGCCTCAACACATTTTACATAATAAAAATAATTCACGAATATGCTCCAAAACAATGGTAAAGCTGTCTAACCATTCCAATGGAAAAGCCAAATGACGAGGCAGGGTACTCGGAGGGAAGAGACTGGATAGTCCTGATCTTAGATAATTTTTGGCTACGAAGTGGCTGCCATCAGGAGTAGAACCCAGATATTTTGTCATGTTTGTTCAACAACTTCTCTATTTCTCCAAGCAATGATCCCTCCATGGAATGTCCAAACAAAGTCACTCTGTGTGTGCGTCTGTGTTTTTATATCTGATCCACACGACCCCCCTACTCCAGTACTCCTTCAAGACACCGCATTGGATTGCCATAGAGGCCGCAACATCCACCTTTCTCTATTCAAATTTTTCAGCCAAGACTTTCTGCTCTTAGCTTTCAACATGCATTTCTCTTATATGGTGTCCCAAACTTCATGGATGATGGATCCAGTTTTCTCAACTTCTGTTCATCTAACTATCTTCTTAAGTTCATTATAAAAATTAAAAAAAAAAACTATTTTTCTCACATTCATAGTCTCCAGATTAGAAGAGCCAATACTTGAGAAGCAACAAAATTCAATTATGAGTGACTCGTTCAGATAGAAATCAAACTTTAATTATGCAAATGAAATAGATGCATCAAATGTAAAGGTTTAAGGGTCTGTTAATATCTTGTAAATTCACTATTTCAGTCACTTAATCCCACATAAATTGTTAACCACCTTCCCCCTCCACACCCCCCCCCCCCCCCCACCCACCAACCAAAAAATAATAATAAATAATAACATACATCATACATCCACACAAATAATAACACCCAGACCCAGGGTAGGCAAGAACACACACTACACGAAAAAAAATTTACAACTATTCTCCTTGTTCTAATTGTGCATCCACAAAAAATATAGACCAGATGTTTCTAAATGTCCTATTCCTCTGCCTTTCACACAAATCCACGTCCTCATTTCCACCAGCATGATATGCTTGTATTTTGCTCGCACCCATTATCAATTTAATTTTTTTTAAAAATCCAAGAACCATTGCTCTATCATCCAACAAACACTCACAGAATGTCCTAATTCTTCTTCCCCTCTCTATATTGTCCTGAAGAATATGAAAGCATCTCTGTCTTGATTCTTGTTGACCAATAACATTTAAGCCTCTCCACCTCTATAATATCTTAGTTTCAAAAATTCAATCAAGCTTTCAAACCCTTAGATTTCAAAAAATTCTCAGGTTTAGCATCCAACTTTACCTCCTCTAAGAAGCATTTGTGAAACAGCAAGCCCATAAAAAGTATTCTAGACCGATTTTTATGAGGTTGTACCTAGTTTCCTTATAACTTTCTCCAACATCCAGTTTCCTATTTTAGGAACAGGTGTTGATCGTATACCAAATAAATAATGGTCATTCTCTTCCATTCACTTCCCACATTGCCTCTGACTGATATGTGTAGCTTAGGATTAGAATTGAAGGCGCCTTTTGAAGTGTCTTCTCATAAAATAAGTTCTTATGCTGTAAAATATATGCGTATTTGCATTCATATGAACTGGAAGAGGATCCATGGAGTCACAGACAGGACATCTGTTTACTGCATATCTTCTCAAATTGTTGTTCTGTCTATTTTTTGTCCAACCTTGGACCTTCAACAATATTAGTTGTCTTTTACTAAATAAATTTGTTACGCTACCATATGCAATAGAGAAAAAAAAAAAAAAAATATATATATATATATATAGAGAGAGAGAGAGAGAGAGAGAGAGTATAGCATCAGATGGAGAGAGACGACCCAGAAAAAGACTCTGTGTAGTCTGCTTGATGATTTGCCCTGCAGCAGGCCAGAATGCTGAGAAGCATGCTTCTTCAGTGAACTAATGCGAATAAAAGACTGCCACCAACCTTCCTTCTTCTTCTTTTTCTCTCTTTCTTTTCTTTTTGAAAATTGGTGCTCAACCCTGGACTCCTTTTTGGAGAGAGGGGAGTGCTAACCAGCTAACCCAAGCTCAGTTTGCTAAAGCGAGTAGGCTTAGCTTAACCACGTGTGGTAACAGGTAGGCCCGAAGGCCAATCCCGTCCTGAGATGACAACCATCTCTCCTTTCAACAAACACTAGACTGCTACCAACCTTAAATTTAGAGAAATTTTATGCATTGAGATATCACATGTAGAAAACAAAGAATCCACCAAAAGCAAGCATTGTTATTCATCAGATATTCAGGCATGCATATACGTACATGTCAATTGAGATACCTTTTTAGTACTTGACATCATCAACATGCTATGTCATGGCCATTTGGAAAGGGATAACAAAAATTAGCAGGGCACATCTTATATCCTGACCAATCAGCCAGTGTGCGTTGCTGATATGCTTTCTATAGTCGTGCACAGTATGAGCATGCTTGCTTGATACTTACTTGATGACAATTGGTTCATATGCAACAATCAGCAGATCAGTCTGAACTTCCTTAAGACGCAAATTGGCCAGATAAACCTGAAAGGGACAAACAGCTATCAGCAAGTCCTGATGCTTTTGTTGCATAATCCGATAATTGTAAACTCAACTTACCCTTACTAGATTCTGTGCCTGCCTTCCTTGCCTTCCTTTAGATATAGCCTAAGCAGATGAAAACCAAGAGAGAAAACAGCTGTAACACATGAAATACAACAAGTAGAAAAGCGACAGATATAGATCTTAAAGAAGTTACTGTCTCTGAACTTGATATGCATGCAAACCACTAGCGTATTTTAAAGATAAACACAATCATGCAAACCACTAAAAATACGTAAAATAATATCCAACTTAAAGTTACAGTCACTGTTTCTTCTTGTGGACGCGCCTTGCACAATATGGCTCCAAACTTCCATCCCAAAGTCACTCTCTCAACTGATGCATTGAAATTCCAAATTTTGGGTTCGCGGATTTTGAAATATTATTACCCTACTTGGTGAAATGAAGCCCGAAATGTCTCGTGACATACAAGCATAACAAGAGTGCATGGGAATGCATTCTCTATGGAACCCCCGCCACACCTACAACCATATGGTGCAGAAGTAGGTAGCTGCTTTCTGTAATTGCAGGCCTTGAGAGACCGTTATGTCTTGTATTCTTCAACCAATTCAGGTGCCTAATTGATCCCTCACACACAGTTTCAGGCCCCTATAAGGGATGGAAGAATCCACACCATGTGGTATCCAACCTATATATTTGTCTGCTTAAGTATAACGAACTCACTTCCAGGATGGGACACCCAAGTTTGCCAACCTACTCAATTTGCATTAAGAAGTTTCAGAGATCACTCTGGTTGTCTCAAAGTTTCAAACATGATTTACACAAGCATGAGTAGATGTTGACTGCAGCAAAACCATTATTGGGAGGCAATTACATAGTCTATCAAATCGAGTTCATGGGAAGCTTATCAGATACCAAAATGCAATGTAATTCCAAACTCTTACACCCCGTTTGGATAGTGGGTTAAAGGAGTATAAGAGGGGTATAAGGGTGGTATAAGAATAGATAGGGAAAATGGTTGTTTGTTTGCAGAGTATAACTTGGTATTACTAAGCCAGTTTAAACGAGTATAAGAGAGTATAACAATTCTAAGTAACTCATAGGATAAGTTATACTCATTTTATATATTCTCATGGACCCACATATCAAATCAACTTTTGACACATTATCACATCAAATCACTTATCAACACCTCTTATACATCATTGGGGCCCACATGTCAAATCAACTTTTTACACTTTATTTATATTTTATTATTTATCAACCAAACAACTCAACATTTATTCTTACGTTTTCCAATGAGAATAAAAAAAACACAACCAAACAAAAAATATCTTATTCCCGTAGAATTGTTATCTATACCGGCATAGTTATCTATTCATAATAACTCAATTCCTCAATCCAAACGGGGGCTTAAGGAAATAGATAAGGTTATAAAATTTAAACATCAAAGGCAAGCAATTTACAAGCAAATATTAGGTTTAGATGCTCAATGCATGGAACATCAAACACGTGTAACTTACAAGAAAATATTAATACTCAATGTACGAACTAACAATGGGTGTAAGAACAATTACCATTTGAGCAACTGCAGTTGTAACAGTTGCAGGTCCACCTCCGTAATATAAACTGCTTGCCTCAAGGGTACCAGAGTGTTCCAGGACCTTTCAAGAAAGTAATCAAAAGTTGGATGACTTGTTGTTCAGGAGGTTAAGCAATCTATCAATGAACCAACTTTTCCTCTCTGAAACTTAACAAGCAGCTATTGGTAAAACATTTTCCAAAAGATTAAAAAAAATGGTGAACTATGCTCAGGCAGAAGAAATTACTTATATTTTTCCTCAGATTTGATAAAGATCACATATGAATATATGAAAAATCCATAGATGCAAGAAAGTAATGGAGAATGTGAAAATTGTTTTTGATGAAGCTATGAGTGCTGCGTGCCTGATGGAGGAAACATTTAAATATTAAAATTCGATCTCTATGCTTCAACTCAATTAGAGAACATCCAATCATTTCTCTAGGTATAAATTTGAAACATGGTGTCAGTGGACGGGCAACAACATTTGGAAACAGGGATTCAAAAGGACAACACGAACCGCCATTAGGATATCTTAAAAAACTTTACGAGTACCCAAACTAGAATAAAGCATTGTACATATGAAAGCTAAGCAAGAATCAACAAATAAAACTTAGATTGTTTCCTATGATTTGGAGTGTTTATAAAATATAAAAATATTTAAAAAATGGAGTTCTCCTTGTTTGATTCTAGGCCTCAGCCCACCACATGGCGCGTGCACTATCTGGCCTTGTGGATCTGGTGCATGCATGGGCACACATGTATTTAACTTTATCTAATTTCCTCAAGTAAAACTGGAAAATTTGTAGATCAGACTAGACAATAGAGAAAAACTGTCAATCCTAACACCTTGAGAATCTACCCTAAATATGCTAATAATATCCGCAAGCTATAGCACTCAAGTAATCAACACGTCACAAGTTTCACAGATTTGATCGATAGGTCAGCAACAAAGTGAACTTATACCCATCCCAGAATTCAGCACGAGTTGATCACAGCTAGCGAGATGAAACAACCAATGGACAGCAATAACTAGTCACAGCAGCATCTATTTGAATAGGAAAACTCAAAAATTCT
This sequence comes from Acorus calamus, assembly GCA_030737845.1. NCBI lineage: Eukaryota > Viridiplantae > Streptophyta > Magnoliopsida > Acorales > Acoraceae > Acorus > Acorus calamus. The sequence goes on along the minus strand of CM060866.1, from coordinate 26,723,515 downwards.
AGTCTGATCAAGCTATTCAAAGTTCGTAAGAGAAAACCCTAACAACTTAAAATTCGAAAGAAAAAAAACATTTTTACCATGCATCCCTCGGCGTCCTGTTCCGAAGCCAGGTCGCGTAAGAACCAAGCGGCACTCTCAAAGTCCCCGACATCGGATTTCAGATCAAGAAGCTCGAATAGCAGGCTCTCGTCGCGTCCGGGGTCCGCGAACACCTCCTGCGACAAACCGATCATCAAAATCACAGACAAATCATGAACTCATGGAATCGACATGGCCGACGATGTGAAGTCATTTACCTGGTGATCGGGGACTTGACGGATGTCGCTTACGTCCTGTGATTTGCAACCAAACAACAACAAAAAAAACAATACAGAATCTCACAAGAGTTTGGGATGGATGGCAATGAGTGTGAATAAAGAAGGGATATGAGGGAAAACCTGGAAACAGAGAGGGAAGGAACTCGAAATGGCTCCGCCGAAGAGCGGATGATCGACGCAGTTGTTGCCCGCCATTGCTGATGAATAAGGGGTCACTTTAATTTTATTTTTTTGCTCAAATGAATGTATTGTAAAAATGTGTGTGTGTGAATGAATGGAAGATGCAGAAAAAAAAATTGGAACTAAAAAAGAGTTGTGATTTTGATACTTACATATTATTACGAGGAACCAGAGGAAAGAGTATTGCAGAGGATAAATTTTAAATAAATCCCGATAAACCCAAACAAAAATACAAAAACGAGTGTTGGGCAGCTCAACTGATTAATTTATCAGAGCCAGGTTTCGATCCTGGGACCTGTGGGTTATGGGCCCACCACGCTTCCGCTGCGCCACTCTGATTTGTTGTGAATTGTTTCGAATGAAATTTTATCTATAGCCTTATACTAACAAAAAAATTAATCCACTTTAATTTGAGAATATATAAATATTTTGTATAATTTTTCACATAAAATAGTCTGAAATTTCCTTGTAGATCCATGATAGAGGCATTTATAAATAAAAATGGGACACATGACAAATATATTTAGTTTAGGACCTTTTATTTAAAAAATTAAAACGCTCTCTAGAATAGAATAAAAAGTTATGTATGACTTGAAATTCTTCACAATATATAATGTTCTAAACTCATGAATAGGTGTGTGTGTGTGTTATTTTGATGAGAAATATAATTTGAAATGTATTGTATGATATGATGAAACGATTTGTATATTTCACATTATAGGCATTATCATAAAATAAGATTGTATTTTATAGGCAACAAATATTTATAATCAGTGTGTAATTCATTTTGAAAAAAATATAAGATATATGAGCTACAAAGAGGACTAATAACACACTATTTTTTGCCTATTCTTAAATAAAAAAATTTATAATGCTAGAAAATGCAACATTATACGTTCAAAAAATATTAATGTATGCAGGAGCCATTTTTCTGACCCCAATCAAGGGATCTCTCCCACATATTGGGAGAGATCAACCATTGATCCTCGGGCAACTCTAATCGGCTTTACAAATAAGGAACCAACTATCCCTATTGAGGTGTGTGAAAATTCTCTTTTAATTTTAAAAAAAACACTGTATTACCACTTTACTAACTTGAGCATCAGAGAGCCTTATGCAGGTCATCCACTTCCCTTTTTTTGACATTCGAAGATTTAGATCGTCGATAGCAATCATCATCTAGGCAAATGAGAGCAAGAGTTGACGGATCCAGCAACCTGAATCCAGTTCACCGATTTTTGTCCCCTCCAATGTATTTGAATAATTAGTTTGTTGACATGCATGCATAGAAAATATGGTTAAAAGATCAATATTCTCTTATCTTAATAGAAGATTTTATTTAAAAAAGTTTAGAACAGATGTTTACCCAACAAAAATGTTGAGGTAATAGATCTGTAGTATTGGAGAGTAGATTGCTAGTGATGAAGAGATTGCTAGATGAATTGTCGAAATGTGGAAGAATGTTGCCTGAGAAGGAGAAGATGATGGTGTGTGCTTGTCAAAAATCCTTCGACGCTCAAGCCAGAAATTTAACTTTTCAAATAAAAGAAATAAAGATCGATCGGATAACAAAAGATTAGATAATGTACTTTAATTAATTTTGTAGCTCAAATTTGGAATGTGTCTTTATGTTATTGATGAATTATAGCGTGCTAAACAATCTTTGATGACATCATCATATATACATGTGTCATATTATGGTGAGGCTACATGTTCAAAAACTGAAGGATTGAACACATGTTGAAATACGACTCGAGCGCGTATACGAGTAGTTAAGTTTATTATGAGATGTCATATGGAGGGTCGCATGTGTGCTTAAGAGGGTTTGTGGCATTGATTGTTTGTCATTGACATATATGTCTTGTGACCTTCTGTGAACTTTTTCAAGAGTTAGATAATCAGGAATATAATACTTAGATTTTAAGAATATTTCTTCTCAAAATTGTCTTTTTCGATGGAAATGATTGAAACAATTAGATTCTCGAAAGTTTTTTTTTTAAAGTCTCAACACGTCCTTTCTCAGGGTTCTTGTTCAAATAGAAGAAGTAAACTCATTTAAGATGATCAATGCTAATCATTACATTAACATATAAATTTGGATATTATTAGAGGAGATACATTGAGACACGTATTCTCACTCCATATATTCAAATATTAGATAAATTCTAATTTTTTGGACAAGGATTCAGAATAAATGTCTTATGTTTAAGGATAGCTGACAGATTTGTAGGTTTGTTTGAAATCAATTATGGAATCAAATTTAATTTTGCAAAATAAACATGTAGAACATATGTTCTAAATGAGTACTTATAATTTTTTTTTTGTTTCAGAATTTTGTTTTACCTGTCAAAACGAAAAAAATAGCTTATCTTAAGTAGTTTATTTTAAACAATTTGGGACAAACAAGACGTTTTTAGAAAATATTGGGTGCCGATATCGGCACCCCACTTTGCAAGAAACCCATCCCTTTTAAAAAATAAAAAACAGTTTTTGTGCATTGTTGCAATAAGAATAAACCCACCCCGAGGTCTGCATTCCTTTGACGATGGTGGTGAATTATGGTCCACTGAGAGTTTGATGTGTGTACCAACCCAGGTCGACAACCACTTGGGCGACAGTGTTGAAGTATGGTCGGCAACCACTTGGGCGACGGAGTTGAAGTATGATTGCCAGAAAGCCCAACGAGCTAAACTGAGAAAAAATAAATTCACGTTGTTACAACTTTCAAACCAATTATGACAAATTTTACATGTAAACACATAGAATATATAACCATAGAAGTATTCATGATACATCAAAATACAATTTTTGTATTCCATAACCAATCATTCATGTGATTACACAACAAAATACATGTTCAAATTTCATAACTATTCATGTGACTATATCGATTTTTTCATGTATAAAAATAAATAATCTATCAAATAAAAATAATTACTCCTTTTAAAAAAATAAAAATAATTACTTGTAGTGTAGTTACATATATGGTTGGTTATAGAATGCTAACATCGTATTTTAATGTGTTATAAATGCATCAATGACTGTTTATTCTATGTGTTTAAATGTGAGATTTGTCATGTTTGGTCTGAAGCGTGTAACAATGTGAATTTATTCTTTCTGACTTTAATTCGTTAGGTTTTTTGGTGATCCTACTTCAACATTGTTGTCTAAGTGATTACTGATCTGGGTTGGTACACATGTCAAACTCTTAGTCGACTATAATTCACCACCAGAAAATTCTGACTTTAGGATGAGTTTACTCTTACTGCAACAGTACACAGAAACAGTTTTTTTTTTTTTTTTTTTTTTTAAAGGTGGTTGCTTGCAAAGTCCCAGACGAGGCACCGGATGTCATTTCGGCTCCAAGTAATATTAGTCCCATCAAAGAAGTTCACCCGTCCGATATATTTGAACGGTCCCGATTAAAAAAAATAGAAAAAAAAGAAAAGAAAGAGAGATTCTTCAACAGAGACAACTTCATCTCTCATTATTAATATTTTTTTCTTTATCTTCCATTACACACACATATATATATACGATAATTATTTGCAGTTCTTCCTGTATTCACCGTCTCCATATCTCTCCACCTCCAATTCCCTCCTCCACTTCCTGTTGTTTAAAAACCCTAAAATCTGACACGCAAATCGTGTTGTTTCACCTTCTCTGATCGGATCGCCCCGTCGTTTCCCCTCGCAGGCTCTCGGTTCTGTTCCAGGGTTTGTTTGGGCGATCCGATTCAAATCTTTGATCGCTTTCTACCAGTTCCCGCCTTGTCTTGGGGGAGGGGGGTTTTCAGGTTATCGGCGGCGTCCGATTGTTTTTTTAGGGTTTCATCACGTGATCAAAGGACACGATGAGCACCCAGAAGAAGAGGAATTTCAAGATAGAGGCTTTCAAGCATCGAGTGGAGCTCGATCCGAAGTACGCCGAGAAGACGTGGAAGATCCTGGAACACGCGATCGAGGAGATTTACAACCACAACGCGAGCGGTCTCAGCTTCGAAGAGCTCTACAGGTTTTGTGTTCTAGCGAACATGTTTTTTTTTTAATTGATTCTTTGTTTGTTGTTTTGTTTTTACATCTTGTTCTCTGTTTGGTTTAAGATGATTTGTTTGGTCGTAATCAATTAATGAATCATGCAATGTTATTGCTTTGAAAATTATTCGATGCGATGATATAGTTTTCTCTGACGTGTTAAAATCCGCAACTTCAGTCATATTTTGAGTTTTGTATTCTTTTTTTGCTCAAGCTCAAGGCTTTGAAAATCTTATGGGTTACTGGTACTCCTGTTATATCTTGATCTAATGGAAGTTTGGTAAGTATTACTTTGGGAAGAGTTTCATATGAGAACTTGTCAACATATTTCTGTTCTAGTTCTGTTTATCCACCATAGCTTTGTTGGGTTATACAAGCCCCCATTGTACATCAAAATTTTGTTTGCCAATCCATGCACATTTGCATGGAAATATAAGCACATCTATGTATGTTGCGTCTGGATGTGCATGTTGTAATGTTTAGATGCTGATCTGAGCTGGGGTTCATCCATCATATATTATTTCTTTGTAGCTCACCAACATTTTAGCGTCTGTTTCGCCATTTCGTAATCTTGTGTGTTTCTTTTGATATTGACTGTGAGCTGGTGTTTTTTCTGCTGTTTATTCTGTAGATTCCACAGAGAAATATTTGTTGTCTTCATAAAAATATATGATTGGATTGGAGGGGATGTTCCCTCTTCTGTTTCTTTGTTTTCTATTCTCTGGCTTTTACCTTTGAAATCATCTGGTTCTTGCAGTTGGATTGCTAATAAAGGAATGCATGTACTCTCTCTAGGGTTGCCTTTTTGGTGATTTTCTCCCTTTCAAATGGGTGAACTCCTGCATGCAAGTCTTACCTCGACACCTTTCCATGCTTAACTGCTTATGGTTTTTTCTTGCCCATGTCTTACAATAACTGAGCAACAACTTTGCTTGTGTGTGGAAGTGTACTTTTTTTTGTTATTGTTTTTTGGTGGTCCAAATTTTCGCTTTTGTCAAATTATGTGATGGAATTCTTCGCTTATTTGAGTAATGGAATTGAGTTTGCTTGTTGTCAATATGACAAATTTACACTTTGTAATGGATTTAAAATTTATTGACTTGGATGCTCCTTTTTTTCCCTAGTTGGTGGAACTATGGTACTTGGTTTTGATTTGTCCTTAAAATATCATAATCATGAAATTGGTGTAGGTTTTATTGGTTCATGTCCAATGAATTGATTGACACATTTAATACGTGAAGGTGCAAGGGGTTGCTTCACTGTGATCCTCTTGAGCTGCTGAGTAGAATAAGGTAGTGCCTGAGAATATGTTGAGATATAGAAAAAGGGCAAATCTATAATTGGGTCTTAATGTGAGTCTTCAACTCGTGGATGCATTAGATCCTTGATCAAAAGTTTTGAAAGAAGATTATGGTGGTGGAATGGAAAATGCTATTGTTTGGTGGTAGGATTATTCTCATTAAAACATCTTGTCTGACAAATCTGTCAGTGTATTTATCCTGGCCCTTTTACATTCCATGATTCCGAGGACATGGCTAACACATTAGAAGCTTGTCCCTTCTTTTATTATTTTATTTTATTTTATTTTTTTGTGGGGTGGGTGAGTTGAGCATCACAAATGCATCATCAATCAGACTAGATAATAGTTTGTTTGCCAACAAACAATCATAAGCTTAGAACGCTCGTACATGGAGGTGGATATGCAGAACAGCATAGGAGACACAAATTTTGGGCTCAAATCATATAGTGGTAACACATAGAGAGGCAGAGGGCAATGTGAAAATGGTTGGGTAGTGAAATCCTAGGATAAATCACCTTCATGTCACAGTGGAAACTGAATACACCATGATGATTGAGGAGCTGGAAAGGATCAGAATTCTCTACTTGATGAAGACATTTGAATTTGGTTCTTGAAAGAAGTGGTACATTATTGTGAGTTCATTCTCTAAGTTCATTCTACAGAAGTGTAAGAGAGGTATTTTACATTGATGTGTGGAATATTCAGGTTCCTCTAAAAGTAAGGGGCTTCATGTGATTGATCTTGCACAAGAGAATACTTACCCTGTATCTCAACAGAGTTGGATGGTGATTCCCTGTGAGATGTCCTTTATATTGTTGAAACATACAATCAACTATATTCTCCTTTGATGTATATTGGCAATTTGATTAGATGGAAAAGTTACGGAATGGTTTGCAATCCATCAAGAAGCGCCCACCCAAGGTTGCTAATTTGCTATCATGCAGGAAGCTTTCGGTCTGCGTGGTTCCTATAGGTGGAGGAAATTGTAAGGTTGGAGCCATCTATGACACCTTCTGCTCTCCGGTTGGTCCATTTGGTTTGAGAACTATATAGTGCCTGATAGTTATTCTAATACTCAGACTTGGGTGACAATCATTTATTAAACCTTGTTTTTCCATGGGTTCTATAAGAGAACGAGAGAGCTGTAATCCTATTATGTATAAAGTCCTTGTATCTTGGGAATTTGATGACATCCTTTCTAAATCTCCAAGTTCTATCCAGTGTCATTTTGGGGTTGGAGGTTAACTAGTAGTGGAAATGTAAATGAGTCGATTGAATTAACAACAAATGGTTACAAGATAAATAGTGCAGAAGAAAGCAGGAGGCGAGAGTTTCTACATCCGTATGATGTACTTGAGTGGATTTGTATTGCGTTATTGCCCATATAAGGAAAGTGAATCCTTGGTCCCGTGAGTCCCAAGAAGGTATGAACTGGAGCTTTCCACTGTTTTTGCAATAAATATGAGATTGTGAGCTCCCATTTTCCCTCAAAAAAATTAGCACCACATTGTCAGTATTATTATTTTCGTCTAAATACCCTAGAATAGCATCAAAATGTGAGAGGTGAAGATATTTATGTTAAAATGAATCGTTAAAGGGAAATTTTAGTTTATCATGCAAAGTGACTAGCATCTATTTGAGCTTTTGAGTTCTGACAACAATGATTGTCAGTGAATGAAAAAGGAAGGATGAACAGTTGTTACTCTCAAATGTTAATACCAAATTTATTTTAAAGTGAAGAGATAATTAGTCTAACTTCTTGTCTACCAATAGATGCTTTTTTACTTTTTGCAGGGTTTTCATGCAATTTATGATGCCTATGAATCATAGTTCGTTAGAATAGGTAATTGAAATAATGTAGCATGAGAATTGTTTAGGAATTCCCTAATGCAATGAGAAAGACGAAGTTATGACTCCGTCTTTCGCTAAAGTGTGCGGTAAATCTCAAGAGAAAATTCTATTTCAGATTTTATCAAGTTAATAAAAACTAAACTTATGGTTATGTTCAATGGCGGAATCTTAACAAACTAATTATCTAGAATATGTGTTGGTGCTTCTGTTCTGTCTGGTGATGGTTTGTGCGTATCATAGTGGGATCAGCTGCTGAATGAAGTCTAATGAGTATCTGCCTTTTTACCCCTTCGGAACTAAATCTCCTTGTGTTTGGTCGTATGACCAGTGATTTCTTTTATAGTGGTTATTTACACCAATTTCTAGTCCATCAATAATGTAAGGATTTTCATGTCTGATTGATGCAACCATGCTACTAGTATATGCTGGAGAGCACAGGTTATAGGGAAAGAAATTAGCTTTTGTGTTGCATATAATAAGGCTCTACCAATTGTGAAGGGAGTTATAAGTGAGTGCTTTTTTCTTGTTTTTTTTGGGAAAAATGATATGGCAGGTCTTCTACCAAAGAATATAATGATATTGGGTAACAAGTCAGGATATACAAGATAAAATGAAAACAAAACTAATAGCAGACACACCGTGATGAGTAGACAATGAATCTACTGACCCAGATGAGCCTTCAAAGACACACTCACTGAATAACCAGCTTACCCCCGGAAAAAATACTCACAGGTTATTCCTTATTGAATGACTAGAAAAAGGAAAATAAATAACCTTGTTACATTAGATTAGTGTGGGCTTTGTTATTGGCATTCTGTTATGAGCTTTTTATGCAAATTTAATTCCTTATAAATCCACTCACAGTTTTTGTAATTGTTTTTTTTCCTTTATAAATGATGTATTAATCCCATTTTGTCAAGAGTAAGGTTTTGATGATGTATTATGGTGACTTTATAAAACAAATGTGATAAATTTTATCAAGGGATAATTGAAGCACCAAAGCCAAGATTATGGTCCTATATTACTGCTGTTGCATAGGGCTTTATGTCTCACTCAATTTCATTCAGAGTTACTCATGTTTACATGAAAAATGTGTGGGTATGGTGGTTTAGTTCATTAAGGACTCTGGGGTAGGTCTCCTTTTTTTTTTTGAAGGGGGGGGGGGGGGGGGGGAGTTCATAAGGGGTTAAGGGAATGTGTGGTTCATAAGGGGGGAAATTGTCGTTGAAGAATAGGGGCTGGTTCTGATGGGTTATGCTGTGGTCGGTAGAAATCTCCTCTACCGGGTTGAGGTTGTCTTTTTTATTACTGTTCATTTTGATGATGGTGGTCAGGCTGTTTGGTGTATTGCACTGTTTTTGGGCATCTGCTTTAACTTTAGTGACGTTCTAAGATGCTTACCATTCTCTAAAAAATAATGTTACACTGTTTTCAGCCTTCAATTGGTGAAGAGTACTTCACATTTTCTTTTAAATGGGTTTTAATAGTTTAGTGTGATGAAATCTTATTCCCTTGTCGCTGGATTATTATTCCTTAAATCCATGACTGGAATTTTGCAGGATTGTTATCGGTTCAGCGAGTAAATTATATGTAAATTGAAAACCTCTTGTAAAGTTGCCGTTTAAGGAGGTGTTTTTGTGAATGTGGGCAATTTTCTGATTACGAATGGTTAACATCATTTAGTTCTTTATTCGAAAATATAACATCATTCAGTTCATTATTTCATGTCACAAAAAAATTGAGTAGGCTTGTTATAATTTTTTGTTAGACTTGAGCAGAAAATGATGGCGGAGTCTCTGGATTCATTTGCAATCCATAGAATGAGCAATTTTTTTTGTTTGTATAACTATTATGATGAGGCTTTGGAGTTTACAATGAATGTTGTGGTAAACTCTTACCAGAGGAAATGGTGACAAACTGTATAGAAGGCGAGCTCATTGATCTGATTAGTGTGCTCAAAATTTGGTGTAACGATCTGATTGATGACCTTTTTTGTTGGTTTGCCAGAAATTTACAAGTTGATTTTTCCATTTCTTCATCAAGTATGTTTATGTTGATGGTGTGAGAGGAAGAAAGCAGTTCTTGTTCCAAGGTTTGCTCTGCCTTAAGACATCTCTTTATAGACCGGGAGCAGTAGCATTACATTACTACATAGAAGAGGAATTCTTTTTTTTTTCCTGATATAAAGAAGAAGAGTGAGGACAAGGTCAATTCATAATTGAGGACATGCAGGAAGTATTGTTAATTTCTTCATTCTATTAAATTTTTATTTGAGAGGAAAATGAACTTTCAAGATACTGCATGTTTGTTCCTTGGTAACATTGAGCGCTATGCATGAGTCTAGCACTCCTTTGTTTTGTGATGTCTTTGGTTCTCCTGCTATGTTACTTCTTTTCAATTTTATGTTACATCAGGAAATCACATTCTTCCTTTAAAACTTCTGTTCCTATTTGGAGAGGAGGAATCCTTCCCACTCTGAACCTGAATATCTATTCAAATCAAAATTTCTTAGCAAATACAAGAAATGAAAGTGGAGGGATGAACCTCCATCTTATTATAAACTATGAGAAGTCTGGATAGGTTCGCAGATCATAACGTCTCTCTCAGGAAAGCTGGTATATAGGTTTACCAAATGTAATGAATATGTTGAATCTACTGTTCATGTGTTATAACAGTGTGATTGATGTTTGAGAGGAAAGGAACATAAATTGAGTTGTGTTCTGAGTGTGTGTTCTTTGGTTTGTTTAAACCAAATGGGTATGTGGAATGGACTTTAAATTTTTACTGACTTGGATATTGTAGGTTCTCAGTGCCCACCTTTTTAAATTTCATACCCGCCTTTGACTGCTTCAGTTTGGGGTCCTTGTTTCGGGGTTTTGATCCTTATTACATCAGATATTCATATTCTGCTTTTGCCTCCAACTTGTGCTGTAAAGTGCTATGCTTTCCTGATGTCAACAAATAATTTATATTGTTAAGGTTTCACTTGCAGTTGCTTGAAAAGGAATATTGAGGAATTGTTATATTGAAATGAAGATGTAACCTCTATTTATCTTTTATCACACTCATCTATTTCATTTTGATAGTTCATTATGTTGATTATGAAAAGAGTTTAACTCTGGAACTGATTTCCATTATGTTGTTCTCTGGTCCTCTTTTATTTGTGTTTATTTGTATTCAGTCCTAGATTATTGATCAGTCTGCCCTGCTCTTAACCTTCCCTGGATTGAATAATCTGCTCTTAACCTTCCCTGGATTGAATAATCTATGGTCATCCTTAATGGCATTATTTATACTGCATGAGATGCATTTCTTCTGTATCCTCATTTTCATTGATTGTAATGGTTTAATATTTATTATTTATTTGGTCTATATTTTAGAGCGTTACATATTGGTCAATGATTTATTAATGTTATGTTACATTTATGATGTTCTCCATTCATTGTAGTTTGGGCACTTTCTTATACTGCTTGTTTGGTTGCATGAAAATGGGAGGAAATGGAATTGAAAATTGAAAATATGAATAAAAGGATTTCATTTGTTTGGATGCTACCTTGGAAATGGATGGGTGGGTGTTTGTTGGGCTTTTTCTTATTGGGAGGAGGGGGGAGTGGCTAGAGAGAGAATGAGAGGGGAATATCAGGTATAGAGAGGAATGATGGATAGAGATAAAGGGAGAGTGGGTAGAGAGAGAGGAGAGATGGTCCAGATAGAGGGAGGGTCCTCTTTGTAATTTATGCTTCTAAATTCTACTCATATCAAGAGATGGTGGTAACACGTTTGATGTTTATTTCAGTGAGTGGTCTATTGTTCAGCACAAATCTGATTTTCTTGTTTATCTCTGATCAGGAATGCATATAATATGGTGCTGCATAAATATGGAGAGAAGCTGTACTCTGGGTTGGTCACTACCATGACCAGTCATCTGAAAAATATATCAAGAGAGGTTGAATTGGCCCAAGGAGGTTTTTTCCTCGAGGAGCTGAACAGGAAATGGGAAGACCACAGAAAGGCATTGCAAATGATCCGAGACATACTAATGTACATGGATAGGACTTTTGTCCCCAGTGCTCAGAAGACACCTGTGAATGATCTCGGGCTGAACTTATGGAGGGATAATATAGTCCGCTCTCCCAAAATTCAGGCGAGGCTGAAAAATACATTGCTCGAACTTGTTGAGCGAGAGCGCACGGGGGAGGTCATAAACCGGGGGTTGATGAGAAATGTGATACAGATGCTGAAGGAACTGGGGCCTAATGTTTACCAGGAAGATTTTGAGAAACCGTTTCTTGATGTGTCAGCTGATTTCTATCGCGTTGAATCACAGAAGTTCATTGAATGCTGTGACTGCGGTGAATATATGAAGAAAGCGGAGAGACGGCTCAATGAAGAAACAGAGAGAGTTTCTCACTACTCAGCCGAGGCAAGCGGAGGGAAGATCGAAAATGTGGTGGAAAGGGAGATGATTGCCAATCACATGCAGAGATTGGTCCAAATGGAGAACTCTGGCCTGGTGAACATGCTCGTAGATGACAAATACGATGATTTGAGCAGAATGTACAACTTGTTCAACCGAGTCCCTGGGGGGCTATCTGCCATAAAAGACGTGATGACAAGTTACCTCCGTGAAACAGGAAAACAACTGGTCACTGATCCGGAGAAATCGAAGGACCCGGTGGAGTTTGTCCAGCGCCTCCTGGACCAGAAGGATAAATACGATAAGATCATCAGTTTGGCTTTCAGCAACGACAAAACTTTCCAGAACGCTCTCAACGGATCCTTTGAGTACTTCATAAATCTGAATCCAAGGTCTCCGGAGTTCATCTCCCTGTTTGTTGATGATAAACTGCGAAAGGGTCTGAAAGAGGTCAGTGAGGAGGATGTGGAGGTCGTCCTCGACAAGGTGATGATGCTGTTCCGCTATTTGCAGGAGAAGGACGTGTTTGAGAAATACTACAAGCAACACTTGGCTAAACGTCTCCTCTCCGGGAAGTCCGCCTCTGACGAAGCGGAGAGGAGCCTTATCGTGAAGCTCAAGACGGAGTGCGGGTACCAATTCACTTCCAAATTGGAAGGCATGTTCACCGACATGAGGACGTCCCAGGACACCATGCAAGGTTTCTATGCGAGTCAGTCTTCTGAGATGAGCGAGGGGCAACCAAGCCTGGTCGTCCAGGTCCTCACAACGGGGTCATGGCCAACACAGGCAAGCACCACATGCAACCTCCCACCCGAGATTCACGGTGTTTGTGAGAGGTTCAAGGCGTACTACCTGGGGACCCATTCGGGGAGGAGACTGTCTTGGCAGACGAGCATGGGCTCGGCGGACTTGAAGGCGGTGTTCGGGAAAGGACAGAAGCATGAGCTGAACGTCTCAACCTACCAGATGTGCATACTCATGCTGTTTAACTCGTCGGACCAGATGAGCTACAAAGAGATCGAGCAAGCGACGGCGATCCCGGCCCCGGACCTGAAACGGTGCCTGCAGTCGCTAGCGTGTGTGAAGGGGAAGAACGTGCTTCGGAAGGAGCCAATGAGCAAGGACATCATGGAGGATGATGACTTCTTCTTCAATGACAGGTTCACGAGCAAGTTCTTCAAGGTGAAGATCGGGACTGTGGCGGCACAGAAGGAGTCGGAGCCAGAGAAGCAGGAGACACGGCAGAGGGTGGAGGAGGACAGGAAGCCGCAGATTGAGGCGGCCATCGTGAGGATCATGAAATCAAGGAGGGTGTTGGACCACAACAACATAGTGACGGAGGTCACAAAGCAGTTGCAGTCGAGGTTTCTGCCGAACCCGGTTGTGATCAAGAAGAGGATCGAGTCGCTGATCGAGCGCGAATTCTTGGAGAGGGATAAGGTTGATCGGAAGATGTATAGGTACCTTGCCTGATGAAAAAAAAGGGCTCCGGATCTTTTGCTCTCCCCCGTTGCACAACAACACATCCTTGTTAGGTCCGAATGAATTTTTTTTGTTTTGTTGGTCACAACTGTGAATCCAATTGGATATGCTTTGTTTAATCCATCGAATTGGGTATTTTATTTTAGTTTATATATCTATTATCAGAAAGTTTTCTTTTGTCCAGAATAGGCGAGTCTTATTCTTTCTTTTGATGGTCTGTGTTATTTTCTGTGGAGAGAGAGAGAGATTCCTCTAAGCTTACCAGTTATGTCATCTGTTGTGTCAAATTGATATCAAGCATGCCACTCGATGAGTATGGGGTACACAGCCCTTTGGTGTAACCATGAGTGTGACTCGATTATTCAGTTTAGAAGACATTTTGATTGGGTCTGAGAAAAAATTATCAAATAAATCTTGCCTAAATTGTCTTGTGTCCCTTAAATAAACCATAACATGAATACCCTGGACGTGTAAAACGGGACAGGCCAACCCTGCATGAGCGTGATCACACTGTTAAACAAAAAAAACTTGTGATTCTTCATTTCTCCCATAAGTGGTTCCTCGTTTCATACAATTCATTGGTAATTCTTATGAAAGTATACATTTCATTATATAAATTATGCTACCTTCAAAATTACATCAAGTCTGATTTTTAGTTTTACTTTAATATTTGAGTCATGTCTTTTGAAAGGTACACAATAATAAAAAAATCATCATATAAATGTCTATGGCATTGTTATATTGTCTCATTTACACATTTGCTCCTCCCACAGATGTCTAATGAGATACATATATTATTAAATTGTTAAAGAATAATTATTAGGAGAATATTTTATCTTTATTATAATTATTATGTTATTATTAGTTTCTTAGTTTTTCTAGTTTCCTATTCTGATATTTTAGGGTTTCCTTTGTGTATCTATAAATAGAGCATTTGACTCCTCTAATATAATAACAAGAATTCTCTTTTCCTTTATTCTAACATGGTATCAGAGCCACCCCAAAAACCCTAGATCCACAAAAAAAAAAAAATCTTCTTCTTCCCCGCTCCGATTGAGGAGTATTCAATCGGAGCGGGGCCTCAATCGGAGCGGGGGAGGATTTTTTATATCCATATTTTCTTTTGTTGTTTGTGTTTTCATCTCCATTGTTCGCGTCGTCTTCTTTGCGTTGTCGTCATCTTCATTGTGATTGCGCGTTGTTCGCGCCGTCGTCGTCTCCGTACTCTGTCTGACTCAACGAGCGGGAGCGACTCCTTCTGACTCAACGAGCGGGAGCGACTCCGACTGACTCAACGAGCGGGAGCGACTCCGTCTGACTCAACGAGCGAGAGCGACTCCGACTGACTCAAAGAGCGGGAGCGACTCTGTCTGACTCGAAGAGCAGGAGCGACTCCAACTGACTCAACGAGCGGGAGCGACTCCGTTTGACTCAACGAGCGGGAGCGACTCCGACTGACTTAAAGAGCGGGAGCGACTCCGTCTGACTCAACAGGCGGAAGCGACTCCAACTGACTCAAAGAGCGGAAGCGAAGAGATGCGCCCGTCTGCACCAATCGCCACAAGCTGCCTGTTATTGTCGTCAACTTCCACCACCATCTCATTTTTGTGCAAACTCTAACCCCCCGTTTGGACAGCGGAATTGAGTTATTCTGGATAAATAACTATGTCAGTATAGATAACAAATCTACAAGAATAATAGATTTTCTGTTTGGTTGTGTTTTTTTATTCTCATTGGAAAACGTAAGAAAAAAGGTTGAGTTGTTTGTTTGATAAAGAATAAAATATAAATAAAGTGTAAAAAAGTTGATTTGACATGTGGGTCCATTGATGTATAAGAGGTGTTGATAGGTGATTTGATGTGATGAGGTGTAAAAAGTTGATTTGACATGTGGGCCCATGGGAATAGATAAAGTGAGTATAGCTTATCCTAGGGGTTGCTTAGAATTATTATACTCTCTTATACTCGTTTAAACTGGCTTAGCAATACCAAGTTATACTTTGCAAACAAACAACAATTTTTCCTATCTATTCTTATACCACCCTTATACTCGCTTATTCCGTTACACAAACGGGGGGTAAGGGTTTTAATCTTCAGAGTTTGAGAGGGAGTGTTAAAGAATAATTATTAGGAGAATATTTTGTTTTTATTATAATTATTATGTTATTATTAGTTTCTTAGTTTTCCTAGTTTCCTATTCTGATATTTTAGGGTTTCCTTTGTGTATCTATAAATAGAGCATTTGACTCCTCTAATATAATAACAAGAATTCTCTTTTCCTTTATTCTAACATAAACAAAACATGTAATAATTTCGATACATGAATCCATATAATTTATTAGACTGCAGCCAATGGCTGATCTGATATCCGATTAACCGATTGATTGTTCGATCGTCCGAACATCATCAGTTGATCCGGCCATCCGAGCGCTAGTTCAACTCGGCCATTATCTATCGAACAACAATTCTATGATTCTCGCCCATTAATCAGCTCGTGACAGACATTATACATGCACGATGGTTGTCCATATTCAATGATGTACCCAGAAATGGTGGGATGGTTTGAAGGGATATAGAATAGGAAAACCACAATTGAAGGAAATAAACAATGATTAATGGTGTAGTTAATGCAGATCTCAAAATCAAAGATTTTTTTCTTCATCAACGAGAAGATCCCAAAATCAAAAAGAAAATCTTATCAAGGAGTAGATTCCAAAATCATGGAGAAAATCTATCACTCATAAATGGTGACAACCAATTTAAATAAAAGTAAAAAAGAGGTAAACACACAGAGAGAAACACACATAAATTTTGATATTTTGCTCTTTTTATTTGCAGGTCTCATCCTCTCATTAGAATATCCAAACAAAAAAATGCTCCAACACTATAATCTCATTTTATGAAAAAATATATTTTGTTACATATAATATCACATTTTAAATTTTTTAAAAAAAATATGAAAAAGTGCACATGATGCTTGGGGTGTTGTATAAAAGGGGATCAGATTTCTAGTGTCAAAGACATAGGAATTCCTTGTGGTAGCCAATAAGAGATTGCCATGCAGGCAGTGCAAAAAATTATGTTTACTTTTTTAATACTCTTACCGATAAGAATCTATTGAGAATTATGTTTATTTTTTTTATTAGACTCTTACCACTTATGTGGTAACCTCTTATTGGCTATCACATGAATTTCCTATGTCTAACTGATCTCGTGTCAAAGCCATTTCCTTAAGGTATCACATATTTGAACTTTAGGAGTTATCTATCTGAGTCGACTCGACGAGTAATAGATCAAAGGATGCCTCTTGCACGACTTTGATTCCTTCTACACCCAATATCTATAGTCACCCGACCCAAATAGATGATGTTCTTTAGGGTGTGTTAGTACACAAACATGAAGAGAAACTGAAGGAAAATAAAAGAATTTGAGTTAAAAGAAAACTGTCGGGATTTTTCTTCTTCCGCTGATTAATTTATATGGTGTTTGTACCTGCAATGGAAAGTGATTGAAAATAAAAACTGTTGTTTGTGTCTGTGATGGAAAATGTCAGAAATAAAAAATGTTGTTTGTACCTATAGTGAAAAATGATTTTAATCAACAGATCCAATTATTGAAATGATTAGTATCTCTAACCAATAAACCTCAATGAAAAGTTAAACCCTATAATTATTAATTAAAATATTTATCAATGTAAAAACTTTGTTTAATTTATTCTACTGATCCTCCCCTTCACAAAAAAAAAAAAAAAATACTCTGTTGATCACCAAAGTATCACAGCCCCATCACCCCTTCCAATGTGTATCATAAGTATTCTACTACTCATATAACAACTCATCTTCCCCAATTTTTTTTTCATTGGGATTCAATTCATTGAAACAAACACACACACACTAGGCCTGTCAACGGGTCGGGTCTAGACCTGGACCCGATTACACATGTAACATACCCGGCCCGACGGACCCGAACAAACAAACGGGTCGGGTCCGGGTCCACCCAACCCGACCCGTTGGACCCGAGACCCGATTATTTTATTAATATATGCTCATATATTATATGACTATTAGTATTAGTTGATACATAATTTTATTTCTTACTTAACTTATGTTTGTATCCATAAGTTCATAAATCATAATCATAATCATAATCATAACAATTTTTTCGTTGTGTTGATGTTGCAACTTGCAAGAACTTGATTGTTTAATATGTAATAAACTTAGTAATGTATTGTCGTCGGTTTGCTTTGGACAATTAGCTTATTAGCTTTTGAATTTGTATAATTAATTTGTTTGTTGCATCATTTATGTTTATTATTTTAGTTAATATGTTAGTGTTTATTGTTTTGAATGTTGTTTAGGTTAATATTGTTTTGAATGTTTGTATAATTAGTTATGTTTATTGTTTAGTTTAATATGTTTTTTATGTTAGTGGTTATTGTTTTGGATATTGTTTAATAATTCATTTACTTCTTTTGAATTGTATAAAATTATATTCAAACATAGTCTCATTAATAATAATGTTTTATTACAAAAAAATTTAAATAGACTGATAAGGCAAACAAATACATGAGTTGTTCCTCTCTTCTTCTTTTTTTGCCAACCATCCGGGTCCGGGTCCACATTTCCCTGGACCCGCCGAGTCCTAAATTGGACCCGGACCTGTCGGGGCTTGCCACGGGTCGGGTCCGGGTCCACCCCAACTCGACCCGGGCCCAACCCGTTGACAGACCTAACACACACACACCTATACCGATTGGTCCTACAAAAAAAAAAAACAAAAATTCAAACCAAAATCTAGATCTAAGATTTAAGTTAGATCTGTTAAGAAAAAAAACCTATGTTTATTTAACAAATAAAAAAACAAATTACAAAAATGGATCTAAGATCAAAATCTATATAGATTAAGCAAAAATAAAAAAATTCTAAATTCGGGTTCAATATATATATTCTTGTTAGTGTGGAGAGAAAATTCAATTTTCCTTCACTTTCCTTCCTCTAGGGTGAAAATTTTTTTTTCTTCACAATCCTAATTGTAAAAGACCAAATCTGCATGTATCTGGATAAGGAATAGAGGCATATAAATTAATTAGAATAAGATGAGAATACGGCACTGGATGAGCCTGATTAATGGAACGATCCGATTAGGAAGCCCATGAAGAGGATGTTGCCATCTAGACCACCCCATTCTACAGTGGGCCCAATGTCATCCGTCAGGACAGACCAGTGAAAATCTGGTCGGACATTCGACCAGACTAAAATGACTAGAAGATGTGCGTCCGCCTGACCTGACTAAAATGGACCTAGCTTTTGCCCAACCTGACTAGGATGACCAGTCAGCAGAGCACAGTCTAGCTAGGTGCAGTCAGACCACGGAGTCTGGCCTAGTGTAGGTCAGATGCTTGAGCATTGGAGGGGTGTCATCCGGCACCACACTGGTGTGAGTTGCAAGTAACCAGAGTGGAAGACGAAGACTTGACAACGAAGCTTTCACCACCGCGAAGGGAGACTTTTAGCGCTTCTTCTTAGATCTAAAATCAAAGCCCGGTTTAATCAAGATCTAGTCCATAGGAGGAAGATCTGATTTCACCTCAAAGTTTTTTCCTGTTACTTGTCTGACACAAACACTAGTTTTTCAGGTAGTCAAATGAAAAGTTTTTACTTTCCATCATTTTTCTTCACTTTCCATATCACATAAACACACCCTTAGACACCCCCAAATAAATGGATATTGCAAAAGATCCATTTATGCTAGGTTGTGCAAGGAGGAGGAAAAGGGTGGGGTTGTGACAGAGGCGGACGGAGTGGGGAGGGGGCGGAGCAGGGTGAGGCGGGGTGGGGGCTAAGGTCTGAGGGAAGGGGGGGCAGGGGGGGAGGGAGTGTTCGTCGCTGGCAGGCACAACGCGAGCAAGAAAACAATGAGGACAGTTTCGGCATACTACATGGGGAGGGACATTTGGGTCGGGGGAGAGGAGTTGTGGGTAGGAATGGGACGGAGAGGAAGGGGAGGTTTGGGGGGTTCATAGAGGTGTTTGATGTTGGCTCAAGGAGGTGGCTGGGGGCACCACTCCCTTACCCCAACCGCAAAAAACAATCTTGTCCACGGCATGTCCACTCCGCTTACCACAATCCAAGTCAGAATTGTAAACCCACACGTCCCGTAAGGACTCACAGCTCACTAGATCCCACCTGCCCTCCGCCCCAGCCCTACCCCACCCTTCTCCTCCTCCTCTTCTCCATCCCAACTCCACCCCAGCTCCCGACTCCTCCCCCAGCCCGCCTCCACACCTGTCCTCCTCTTGAACACCCAACATAAATGGATCTTTTTTGTGCTTGGCGTGCAAGAAAAACACAGGGGTGCAAATAGAGGCACACCGAATCAAACCCACGTTATTTCCTGCAATAATGATTCATAGGCCCCAATTTCACAGGCCCCAAATAGGCCCCATGATGTGGCAATGAGACATTACCTATTATGCCCTTTTACTTAATAACTACCCCAACATATATCCCTATGATTGTGGATATCATCAATTCTAAAAATCATATATTCCTTCACCATTATTTCTTCATTATTATTTCTTCACCACACACGGTGCCTCTCCTTCTCCTCCTCCCCCTCCATCTCCGGCAAGACCCTCAAACGCCGCCTCTTTGACCTCACCGGCATCCTCGTCTCCTCCCAACGCCTTATCTCCGAAACCATAGACATCCGCGACGAAACCCTAGTACCCCTAGTACCCCCTCCCGATGCATCAGGGTTCCCTCCGACACTCCACCTCCTCCTCTGCCTCCCGGGCTTGAAGGGCAGGTTCGGGTGATTTTCGAAAGATTTTCGGATGATGATTGTGATTTTTGAAAGATTTTCGGATGATGATTTTTGTTACATTTGAAATGTAACAGTCTTGTGCATGTGTGTAGCAACGGTGGTGACGGTCTCTATAATGATTGCTTCAGTTTTCGTTGTGATGGTGGTTTTAATGAGTGCTTCAACTTTAATGACTTCGTTTGTTCTTAGCTGTTCTAAGGAGACGACGATCTCGGAGAACATAAAAGTTCGAGCTCTTGAAACGCGGGTGGTGGCGGTGGTGGTCTCAGACATGGACTCTCTGAGAAAACTACAAAAGTGAGGTCGCCATTGGAGATGGAGAATATGAAGTAATCATGAGCCAGGTTCGGTATTATTTTGTTGTATTTACATTGTGGAATCTGTGCATTGATTAATATTGGTACATTTTATAATTGTAACAGTTAATGAATAATGTGATTTGATGCAAAAGAGACACATTTAAGCAATACACAGTTTTTTGTTATTTTGTTACATTTAAAATGTAACAGTCTTGTAACAACATAATGTTATTTAACATACGAATTCATGGATATTTCAATGATCAATCATATTATTATTCATGAATGTTTGATTTACAGGGCGTCTGCTACATCCTTTCTCCTCTTTTTTTGTTTCTACAACATTTTGTAACATGAATGTTATAAACTGTTACATTCACATATTTATGTTTCATTTATGCATCACTGTTACATTCTGTTACATTTACACAGTTATACAATAATAAGATTGTTACATTTACATTTATGCATTTCTGTTACATTCTGTAACAGTTATAATCATTAAAAAAAAATTGCAACATTTTTTTTGTTATTTAGATAATTTTAGTGTAATTTAGGTAAATTTTGGTATAATTTTGATGAAAAATAATATAGGTAATTTTTGTATAAATTAGGTAAGTTTTGATGTAAAATTCATAAGAATTTTAAAATTCAAATTTTGAAATAGATAAATTTTAGAGTGGGATATATTTTTCAAAATACTTAAATTTTAAAATAAGAAAATTCAAATTAATGTGAAATATTAATAAGAGAAAAAAGGGGCTCGGATCCGGTCAGTGCTCGACTACGGTCAGTACCGAACTGCACCACGTTCAAATCAAACTGCACAACAAATTGTTGGGTATATTTTTTTACTTTCTTATTGGATTCAATCAACTATTGGAGAAAATATGAATTCCTAAGTATCATCAGTATCCAATAAGAGAGTAAAAAATATATCCAACAATTTTTTGTGCAGTTCGATTTGAACGTTGTGCAGTTCGATTTGAACGTGGTGCAGTTCGGTACTGACCGAACTGACCGAAACGGGGCCTGACCGAATCCCGTCTCAGCAAAAAAGGGGGATTTGGGTCAATGAGATCTATTTTTAATGAAGGGCATATCCGTATTTTATCATTTTACACTTTTTCAAAAGTCAACGAACCAATAAAAACCAACCAATAAGGTGATGACACCTCATGGGGCTTGTGAATGGGGTTTGTGATTTGGGGCCTATGTATCACCACTCTCCATTTTGCTCGTAAACGCGATCGTTACGAAAAAAAAAAAAAAAAAAACCGACCAAAAGAAGCGATCAAAATCAATTCAGATCCGATCAGAAATCCAACCGTCCATCCCTCACATCTCCACCCCTCTCTCTAGGGCTCCCGAAGAACAACCACCTCCACCCGCCACCATGTCGGGCCAGGGTCAGCAGCGGCTGAACGTGGTCCCGACGGTGACAATGCTGGGCGTCATGAAGGCCCGCCTCGTCGGCGCCACCCGCGGCCACGCCCTCCTCAAGAAGAAGTCCGACGCCCTCACCGTCCAGTTCCGCCAGATCCTCAAGAAGATCGTCTCCTCCAAGGAATCCATGGGCGACTTCATGCGCGCCTCCTCCTTCGCCCTAACCGAGGCCAAGTACGTCGCCGGCGACAGCGTCAAGCACGTCGTCCTCGAGAACGTCCGATCCGCCTCCCTCCGCGTCCGTTCCCGCCAGGAGAACATCGCCGGCGTCCGCCTCCCCAAGTTCGAGCACTTCTCCGAGTCCGAACCCTCCAGGTCCGACCTCACCGGGCTCGCCCGCGGCGGGCAGCAGGTCCAGGCGTGCCGCGCCGCGTACGCGCGCGCGATCGAGGTGCTCGTGGAGCTTGCGTCGCTGCAGACGTCGTTCCTGACGCTCGACGAGGCGATCAAGACCACGAACCGGAGGGTGAACGCGCTGGAGAACGTGGTGAAGCCGAGGATCGAGAACACCATAAGCTACATCAAGGGGGAGCTGGACGAGCTGGAGAGGGAGGACTTCTTTAGGCTGAAGAAGATACAGGGGTATAAGAAGAGGGAGATCGAGAGGCAAATGGCGGCGGCGAAGGGTTTCGCCGAGGAGAAGGAGGCGGAGGTGATCTCGCTGCGGAGAGGGATCTCGGTGGGGGCCGCACATCACCTGCTGGAGATCGCGGCGGAGAAAGACGCGGACATCATCTTCTGAGGAAAGATTGATAGGTGAGGACCAATGCCCCTTATATTTTGACTTTGTATATGATGTATCACTTTATAAATGATAAGTGTGAGGGAAATGTTTGATGTTCTTCATGAGTCCTGATCTTTGATTCTATTTGTTTCTTGGGATAGGATTAATCTACCGCATCCATGATTCTGATTGCTTTCGCGCACATATTCTCTAAATTTTAAGAGTTAGCTATGTGAAATGTCAGGCAATATTTCATTGGACCTTGTTATCCTACCTTATAGTCATAAAATTCGTATGAGATATTCAATATATGGTTCTGTTTGGTATGGTCAATGCATATTTGTAAATCATGTGGATTAAATATTGTTAAAATAAAGAATACATGTAAAAACTTCTAATTTGGGTGTGACCGTGTGTGTGAAGGTGGTGACAAAAATTAGGATTAGTGTTTTAAATTACGAATGTGATAAATTGTCAAAACTAAATAGATACTTGGAGTCTGAAGGTACTAAATGCATAGTTTGATGAATACAAGTATGTTTGGCTGATAGGTATGGCCGTATGGGTGTTATCCAATTTTCAAACATTTGGAAAAGTACGGTACATTGTGAATTGCAACTATGATTGTACGTTATCTGTAGAGTTTGAGGTTTGGTGATGTGTTGGTTAGTTTTCTTGTTTGGTAGATTACAAATGGTGGATTTCTTACTAGAAGAAGAAAAATTAGAAATTCATTTTAAATTAACTGTGTGAAATATCATAGGCACATAATGTGTTGAAGAACACAGTTCTTAAGCTTGGATCATTGGGAACTGGACATTTTTTTCCCCCTCTAGGCTTCATCTAGTGGGGAGATGGTAAATGATAATAGTCATTGGGTGAATGATTGATTGGTGGAGAGGTGGGTAGATGAATGAATGTCTTGTCTTCAAATTTTTTGTGTTAGTGCATTGTTCAGTTGTGCTCTTCAGAACTCAGTAAGTGATGCTCAGGTGTAAAAGATGACCAGGGAATCATTGTACGTGATACTTATACTGTTGGTGTTTTATAAAATTCATTTATGGAAGGTGGAATTCATCATGCTAGTAAGTATTCATCATTATGAGGCATAATGAAAATGTGCAGCAAAACTTTGAGTTGGTGAATCTGAGCTGTAAAGCAATTATTCTAGCAATTAAGCAGTTGGGTTTGACCTCAAGACCCCTTGATGCGAATATTCTTGTCGTCAATCATTGAGGTAGCGGTTGCGCCCTTGAGGATCCGGTGCTTCATGTAGTTATTTACCCTTGACAAGGTCCTCACAAGGTCAATCAGTTGAAATGGATGCACGGTGGTAATGACACTCACAAGCTTTGTGGGTTGGATACAGAAACAAATGACCATCTATATTTCAGGTGCTCTTTTAGCACGAAGATATGGGATTATGGGAAAAGGTGGATATGGTCTATGATTCCCTTTGTTCTTTCAATGAACTTCAAGGAGTGTGGGGTTGGTTCCAAAAGAGGCACAAGCAAGGTAATGAAAGCAATCTTGCTAAGTTCCAATGGTTAATCCCACATGCGATATTTTGAAGTATTTGAATCACTTGTAACTAATGGATCTTCCAACAAAGAGGTTGTATTTGGAAAACACTTGGGCTGAAATATCCTCTATCCTTAGAGATTGGGTCAAGATGATATTAGGAGTGGACACTCCATCTACCATTATAGGTAATCTTTGGTTTGGGAGGTGACATACTGGGGGGCCTTTTTTGTAGGGGGTTTTCTCTTCCGAAGATTTTCTTTCCTTCTTTTATTAATTTCCACTCCTTTAACACTTTTAACGGAGATCCCTGGTCTCTTCTTGTTCAAGGGCTTTTTTTTAAAACAAGATTGCTTCTATATTTTTTAAAAAAAAAAAAACACCTGCCACATTATTCTTCCTATTTAGCTTTTCTTTGGTAAGTGTAAAAGGTACATATGATTCTTCATCTCAGTACTTTGGTCGAGGAAATGCAAGTTAAATGTTTGTTAAATGTTCTTTTCCAATCTGTAGTCGTGAATTTGATTTGTTGAATTTATTTCCCACTTTCTTGTATGGCTTTGGTTCTTGGCTTGGATTCTCAGTTGGCATATTCTGTGGCCCCAGTCCATACAAGAAGGTCGGTTTGGTTTACATCAGACAGGCACATATGTGAAACAGAGTGGTCATGCTCTCTGAAATAAGAAAAATATTTATTGATGCAAATTTGGGATTGTTGTGAAACAGAGATTGCTAATAGATGGAAAACATGGGAGTGTCTATCACTTATTTTATTGAATCACTCAAGTAATTTCATGCATGTGTAACACTGTTTGCTATTTTTTTTATGGTTATATATACATGACTGCGTCAGATTCAACATTAGTGATGTATTTAATTTTCTGCTGTTACTTGTCAGGATCTAGGATTATGGCCTAAGCAGCATGAGTTTGTGATATTTGATTATGCCCAACTGTGAGTTGGGTTCCGTCAGAAGTTCTGCTCTTGAGGATTCCACCACCACAAGTAATGAAAGTTGTTTTGATCAGGTTGCTTGCATGTGCATCTTTTCTGGCTGATTTTAATTCATATGCGTGTTATCAGCTTTCTTCCATAGATTCAAAGAAAATAAGGTGCGGAGACTGATTTTTTTTCACTGCACAATCACCTGTGCTTGTTAATTTGAATTTCATCTAGGTTTTGTTCAAAATGCAACTGAAAGTCACGGATTTTATGCTGTTTCTGGAAACTGTGGATTAGTTTCAACTGCCATTGTCACAATCTTAATTCCTCCTTATGTTTTTGAAATATATTTATGAAATTCTTTAAGCATGATATTTTATGTAAATGATTCAGCCTTCAAGTAAAACTGCAGTGATGTAGAACTGCAGGTTCAAGACCTTGTGAATCATCAGTTTGAAAAAAGAATCACTAGGCAAATGCAAGTCAGATGATCGAATTTTGTGATCACTTATTGTGAGTTTCATTTGTTTCATTTTTTACAACTGTGTACAAATTTTATACTTCGTGTAACATATTCATTGTTTTGGTTCATTCCATCGGCCGTTGTACAAGCAATGAACATAATTATTCAAACTGGTGATAGAAAAACTAATATGGAATTATGGATAGATATTTACAATGACATTGAACTGTTTAAAGAATCTGGTATCTGAGGATTGCTTCACATTCAAAGATATAAGTTTTTCATTATAATTTTTCATTATATTTGTACTCACCAGTAATCTATCTCAGCAGCAGGTATATGATGGAAAATGTCACTTGGTTGATTCATCTGAAGTATATACTCAGCAGCAAATGAAGTTCTTTCTTCTATAAAAACTAAGTAAATGCTCATATAAATTGTATACATTTTTTTTTTACTTCATTCATAGTGGAATATATATTGAGATGGTGGAAAATAGTATCAGGACTCCTGACTTGGGAGATTTCATACACTCCGGGGACTCTAAATAGGGATGTAAAACATATTAAATGCATCAACGCTTTGAAATTGAAACTGGAATTCACAAGGCCACAAGGCTTTGTGGCTCATACGCATCGATTATTAATTTTGGGTGAAACATGAAAGTATACATGTGAAAATTCTCTAATAAAGTATATACTTTCCACTAGAAAAATGTAAGAATGTATATATTCAACTCATATGAACATATATTTTGTTTATTTATTGTTAAAATGTGTATTCATAAGAAAAATATATCATTTAAAAAAAAAATTAAACAAATGATTGCAAGAAAAGTATAACAAACATTTTCCTTGCAATTGGTAAAATAATCATGCTATAATTGGTTCAAAATATCCCTAAATTACAAAGGATACTAGTCAGTATTTACCAGATCAATCAACCCACTAATGGAAATTCATTAACCGATCTTTTCTTTTCTTTTCCTGTGACAAAAATAGATATCACGACCTCCCCCGAAAGAAGTCGGTGTCCCATCGGAGGGGTTTAAAGCATGATTTATTTAGACATGTGTCCCACAACTGACAAATACGAGTTATATTGATTAGAAAGAAAATAAATTTTAAAATGGTATTATAATAATTTATCATGTATGGTTATAGTTAATCACATATCTGATTACTTTTGATTATAGTAGGGACTAAAATAAATATTATCTAATAATATGGGGATGTGAGGCGATTTATCAATTTTACTGAAACTTTTTTTGATCTCCTATAGGGATCTATATAAATTTTCCCAATAAAAAATATTTTTTACACTTTGATTTTTGTGAATGTTTTATTTAAAAATTAGTTAGGTTTTCGTTAACAAGCATGAGGAAACATGATCATATTCTCCTTATTTACAATCTATAAATTCTCACTTTCTATTTTGAATGTCATCATATCAATAACTTAAAATGATTTAATATTTTTTATAAATTCAAAATTATCCTACTAAAAATGTTTAAAATATAATATATATTTCAATTGTATACAAAAATGCCTCCGGTCAACTCATCCACATTGCCAAGAAATGTGGGTGCCAGTGGAGCACGTCTCGGGGCGTCCATCCCCAAGAGGTCATGCCATAATCTATCTAGATACTCTATCACTCGATGGATGTCGTCCATTCTGACGTCTTCCCTCTTTTGGTCTTCAGGGATAACACAAATAGCAGGAGACATCCCAACCATCAGGCATCCAAGGACCTTGGACATGAACCATGTGGTCTTGCCAGTCAAAAATGTCACCCAGGGACATGCCAAGACCAACTCTAGCATCCTAGGCCGACAGAAGATTTAGAAGGACGGGGACCGGCTGAAAGATGAAGTCTTGATTTGATAGATCCAATGGATCTCAGTCAGACCAAGTTTCACCCCCATCTTCTCACCCAACATGACAACACACATCAAGTTGGGCACACGTTGGGGGCTACTAGGAGCGCATGAAGATGGAAGAAATCATAAAACTCTGCCACCAAATATGGCAAAGGTAGAGTTAGACCTCCATCCCTGAAATAACTTAAACGAAGAAGCATGAAGTCAAAAAAGAAAGAAGGGGTTTCATCCCCGAGAAGCTCTTCCAACATGAAGGTAGATGAGACTCCCAGTTCCTTGTTAAGAGCTAAAAGAGATGAGGAATCCTTAGCCATTGTTCAAGAATATGAGGAAGAAGAAGATGTTGGACAAAATTCATCTTCTTCTCTCCTTAAATTCCCTCCAGGCGACGCTTCGAACAATAAATCACTGCAAAGATCTAGGGGCAATAATTGCCTCGAGAATGCATTAATCACAAGAAACGAAGAGACATCGTCAATAGAGCTCTTCAAAAAAACAAGGGAGGACACGCATCATTAATAAGGGGACAGTAAATCAGCCGCCAAATCCTCCGCTAATCCTGAGATGACAGGCGACCATATCCTCAAATCTTTGAGTGGTCGGTGAGAAAATTATATTTTTCCTTATCTCTTGCTCTCCTAAAATCTCGAAAGAAGCATCTGTAGAGTGAAAAATCTGCACCATCTTAAAAGACGACACGTGTCGGGGCTTAGAGGGTATGAGCCACCGTATTCGACATCTAAGGACCCGAACCTAATGGTGGAATACCGAGCAGACACTTCCAAGTAGGTGAGATACAACTAGATTGAATTAGATCTGGTCGGATGGTCTTACACCTCGGGGGGAATGCCATCTTGAGCAAGTGAGACACGACAAGATTGAATTAGGTCTGGTCAGATGGTCTTACACCTCGCGGACAAATGACTTCCCGAGCAAGTGGGACTCGATCGGATTGAACCAGGTATGGTCAAACAGTCTTACACCTCGCAGACTAATAACCATGTACACGCCGAGTAGGACTCCGTGCACCGACCAGACCAAGACCCGAAGGAGGACCTCAAAAATGGTTAAATACTCACAACGCCTGTAACCGTCAAGTGAATGATGAAGACCCATTACTGGGTAATTAGGGTTACCACAAAATTCGCCACTAAGAAGTCATTAAGGGAGAGTTGTTATAACGGCTATGAGGCTAGCGACAACGGCTATCTAGCTCATGAACCCTATAAAAAGGAAGGCTAACAATAAACAGAAGTATAAGTTCATTTTGCTAACAAGCTATCCTAAGAGTGAGATTACCCCCATTCGAATTCCCTTACTAATACATCTCTTCAAAGTCCCCTTGGTTGATACCACAACGATGTCACCCTAATTCCTTTTTTGAGTGCAGCATCCACATTTCGTCGAGTCCAAATTCAAGTAGGAGCTCCAACAGATAAAGTTGATCAAAGGAAGAAAAAAATAGCTCTTGAAGCATGTTCAAGCTCTTATCTTGCGTATCAAGATGGAGGTCCATCCTCTGAATCACAAACTTCAAAGCATGTCATTTCATATGGTCAAGAAAGAGTGTCAAAGGAGGCCAGTTCATTTGATTAGCCATAAGAGACGAAGGAGAGAGAAGACGGCTATTTCAGTGGCAGCTATGGAGAAAATAGAAGTTGGATTGGAGTATTTTTTGGAGTTCAGATTTAAATTTCTATTGAAAAGTTCAATAGAGAATAGTTTTACCTTTCTCGATGAAAAGACATTTCATTGTAGAAAGTATGACTTTTTCTTGTGAAATTTTAATTTCATAGCAAATAAGACTTTTAGCCGCGAAATTAAATATCGTAGCAAAAGATATGACATTTTGCTATGAAATTGAATTGGGGGCTTAGACAAACTACACTAGTCTAATAACTTCATGGCTCTCTTTGATGATGATTCCTTCATTATTTGGAATTAGTTTGATTACTTGTGACTCCTTCAAATATGATAATTCAATTAGTGATGGATCTCATAATTACTTTTTTCAGTCACTAAAGGTTGACACGCTAATGAAAAAATCCATAAAACTTTGCATTTTAACATATGTGAGAGGGAACCCTTATTATCTTTTAATTGATGACTGACAAAAATTGATGAGATCCAACACTAACCGAATCTCATCTCGATTTGGTGCATTATTATTTGTTTGAGGCCATGTTGGCTAGCTTATGTCTTTTGGTTTATTGAAAAGCTTAATGTTTTGCTTTAGACCTACAAAGCACGGATAGTTCAATGGAAAAAAAAACGCACAGGATAGATGTATAACATGTCTCACACACATGATGCAACACAAAAAAAATTTGAAACTAAAGTTAGACCTTATATAACTAGTCAAAACAGTTATATTAGGTCCCAATTTGGAGTTTGATGCGAAGAGAAAGAGTGAACCCGAGTTTAGAGAATGAGATGCAACACGATATTACGTTTGTGTAGTAACTTTAGTAAGATTTAGGCTCACAAGATGCAAGATGATGTTAAAAATGTTAAGGGCGCACATCTACTCTCACCAACCATTTGCCTAATAAGACTCAACCAAAAAAACAAAAAAAACATTTATAAATTTATTTTGAACATCACTAATCCCACCAACTATTTGATGGTTGACCTGTCAATCTTCTTTTAGAATAATCGACAGTTGGTCTGTTAACCTTTATTTAACAAATTCGACAATCATCATGTCAACCTTCCTTTACACATTCGACAATCTTTCTGTCAATCTTCTTTTACAAACTTCGAAAGCAGTTCTGTCAACCTTCCTTTACACCTTCGACAATCTTTCTGTCAATCTTCTTTTACAAACTTCAAGAGCAGCTCTGTCAACCTTCCTTTACAACCTTCGACAGAATTTCTGTCAACTTTCTTTTACAATCTTCAACCTTAACAGTGTCGAACCGAATATTTTTCAAAAAAAAAACCTAAGACACATTGTACTACATTCAACATTAAATGTAAAGTAAAATCATTAATTGTTTATGGTTTTGTGAGGATTGGGTTAATGGGTATGATTATTTAGTTGTAAGATTTTAGAAAAACTCAGGGAGTGAAGATTTTGAGATAGATGGAGTTTTTTAAAAATATTTATTTAATGTATGATTTTTGTTTTAGATTAGAGTATGCGGATTGGATTAATTGGTTTTGATTTTTTGCAATGGCTTTGCATGCTAATGCAAGGAGGTTGAAAAAATTAGTTGTTGCTTCTGGTTCAAGTGTTTTTATTAGTAGTCATGTGGTGATTGTAATGTGAATATTGAATGTAATGTGAATGTGTTGATATTTTGATGTACATTGAATATTGAATGTGGTCGAATGTGTTTCAAGTTTTCTTTTGAAAAAATATTTGATTCAACACTGCAAAGGTCTAACAATCCCTCCCAGGTTGACAGACCAATTGTCAAAAGTTGTAAAAGAATATTGACAAAGTTGTTGTCAAAGTTTGTAAAGGAAGGTTGACAGGGAGACTGTCGAAGGTTGTAAAGAAATATTGGCAAAGTGACCATCGAATTTATAAAACTAGTTTTATTGTATGCGCATTCGCGTGAGTTAATAAAATGCATTTCTAACATGACAAATTAACTTTATATTTCTTAGACTTTAAAGTATATGAGGAAATTAAATTCTGAAAAGCACAGGCAAATGATATTATTTTTTTATATAAATTAATAAATTGAGCAAAACATTTGAATTTATAAGTCACATTAAGATAATTTATACGTACATATTATCCTCGGCTCATAAGTAAGTAAAATAAAATTTTTACCAATTAACATCGGAAGTGAAAAAAAATTTCATGTGTCCAAATGTTTGTTGTCTGAGGAGCATTAATTTATAGAAATAGATATTTGATTTTTAAGGAATGTATTTCAAAGACTTTAATAACGAAGATGTAATAAAAAATATAAAAATAAATCGATATTCTAATTTCCAAATTTATTATAACATTATATATTTGACTTATTATATATTTATATAATAAGTTATGTAATATCATTTCTTATCATGTCTCTTCATAATTTCTTAATAACATCAATAATAAAATATCTAATAGCATTTCCTGTTATATTTCTACAAAATTTCTTAATAATATTAATAAAATTTCCTTTTGTTATGTACTAATATTTTCTCATCACTCTTCGAGGTAAGCTCGTTCGCGTGGAACTAAATATTCAATAATATTTATGATACTAATAATCAATTAACCGATGTAAATCTTTTTATCTGTAGTCAGAATCCAGAAAAAGAGAGAGAGAGACTAAAAAACAATTGGATACACTTCCTACGTGAAATAACTGATTTAAAATTTGGCAAGTCATGTTTTGAGATGAAACACTTTATTACCAATCTTAAAATCTAAACGAGACATCTCTTTGTAACATAGATAGGGGTCTGATTATAAAACTGGTACAAACTAAAGATAAAACTTCAAAGATCTTTCAAAAAAGAGTTGTTAGGGACCTAATAATAAATATGAGGGACCTGGGGGCCTATCTACAAATGACCACAGAAAAGGACAAAGGTGTCTGATTTTTTTAAGGACATGTTTACAAATAAGAGGGACCTATCGGTATATCTGCAAATGCCCAGACCTGGGGACCTACTTACAAATAACTACAGAAAATGACAAATTTAGTAGTTTTTTAGGGACCTATTTATAGATATAAGAGGGATACGGGGGCTTATATGAAAATGGCCGATTAAAATGTTCCGCGATAACATTATTCGCTAACCTGAGTTTCTGGGTGATTTGTTAACATGATTCATTTAAAGTATGCGTTAATGCGCGTGTTAATTACTAATCATTTATATGTAATGATTAGCAAAATAAAAATGCTTATTTTCTAAAAAAGCATGTTATTTCAAAATAAGCTCATAATTTTTAAAAGCAGCCATTATGTTATTTTATCTTTTGTAATGAAAATATATAGTAATGGTTATATCTTAATTTAATTATAACATGATTACATAAATAGAAGTCCGCTATGTGGGATGATAAAAATAAATTATATTTTAATATAAAGGAAATTAAAAAAGTTTACAAATTACTTGTTAGTAAAAAATAATGGAGATGTTTTATAAAACATTTATCAAACCACCCTATATGAGTTATATATACATGAAAAATAAAATTTCTATAAACAAAATATGAAAAATAAAATCCCTATATGAAAAATAAAATCCCTATACATGAGCAATATACAAAAAAAAATACATGAGCAACATATAAAAAATATGAAAACTAAAATGATGTTATTTTTTACATAAATGACTAAATTGTGGAGTATGTCCTAATTCATAAGTTATATTAAGAAAGCATGTACATACATATTATTTATGGCTCATAGGTAAGAATTTTACTAACTAATGTCATATGTAAACTTTATGAGTTAAAATAATTAGACTAAAATATTTATTTATATTTTATAGGTATCTTAATGGTTCAAAAAAAATTTAGATAAGATTTAAAATTCGGCAAGTCATATTTTGATATCACATACCTTGTTATAAATCTGGACATCTGAATCAATGATGATTTTATAACACAGATAGGGTCTGATTGTGAAACTGCTAAAAATTGAGTGTGGAATTTCAAAATAAATGAGATTTTGGATTTTGGAGGGACCTTATCATAAATATCTAAGACTTTGGGGACCTATCCGCAAATAACCAAGGAAGTTGACAAAATAGGCCGATTTTTTGAGGGATCTAGTTAGAAATATGATAGACGTTGGGGCTGATCTGTAAGTAACCCAGCCTGTCCTCATTGAACGGGTAGGTCGAAAACTTTTGTCTTATTGTGTTGGCTGGAATTGTAAACATGCCATGGGGTCTAATATGCAAATAACCCAAAAATTCACAAAAGTTGCCAATCGATTGAGGGACTTGATTGTAAATATCAGGGACCTGGGGGCTGATTTATAAAGATCCCAGCCTGTCTCATTGATAGGCCTATCAACGGGTCGGGTCCGGTGGACCCGGACCCGGACCCGACCCGCGACAAGACCCAGCGGGTCTTGAACATATGGACCCAGACCCGGACCCGTCGGGTCGGGTCCGGACCTGACCCGTCGCGTCAGGTCGGGTCCGGACCTGACCCGACCCGAGGAAAGTTAATAAAAACAAAAAAAATTTAAACTCATGAATTTGTTTGTCTTATCATTTTATTAGAAAAAAATTATAATAAAGCATTAATTATTATTGAACTTATCATAATACTGTATTTGAACATATTTTTGTACAATTCAAAAGAAGTGAATGAATTACTAAATCAACATTCAAAGTAAACATAAGTCTAAACAATATAACAATGAATTAAAAGGAAGAACTCATAGTTATTTGTGTCACAAAGTAAACAATAAACACTTATACTTGTAACTTGATAAATAAGAAATAAAATTATGGGTCAACTAATACTAATATTCTTGTAATATATGAGTGTATATTAATAAAATAGTCGGGTCTTGGGTCCAACAAGTTGGGGCAGGGTGGACCCGGACCCGACCCGTTTGTATGTTCGGGTCCAAATCGGGTCAGGTATATTACACGTGTAATCGGGCCCGAGTCGAGTTGGGTCCGGGTTTGGACCCGACCCGTTGACAGGCCTACTCATTGAGTAGCTCGACTGGGCGAAAACTCTTGTCGTATCGTGTTACTTTTAGGTTATAGGGTATAGATAAAGGTTGACAGACCAATTATCGATTATTATACAAGAAGATTGATATGTTGACCATCGAATGATTTGTGGGATTAGTGATGTTCAAATTAAATTTATATATGTTTTTTTTTTTTTTTTTTTTTTTTTTTTTGGTGTTATTAGACAAATGATGTGTGGGATATGCTGCCCAAACATTAATGCAGTTTGATAGTTGACACATTATTTTAGTTATATATCAACCTTTTTTTTCATAGTATATGGACGTGTGTTCATATTTTAAAATATCATGATATAACGTATTTGATTTATTAATACATTATATATTGTTTGAGTTTTTTAAGATAAATTATGTCGACATCGTATCTGTATCGTGTTGTATCCGTTCTCCGTGGCCTTGGACTTGGTTGCTCGGATAAAAAATTAAAGACTTGAGAGGGACAAACCATTATAGTTGTTTTTAATAATGATGGTTGCAGCAACCCTGACCCTTCATGTCATGTAATCTGCATCCAATTATGTTGGCCTTTCGAAATGCTTATAGGACGCAGCTACTACAGCTATTAAAACCTTCCATTTTTATTTTATTTTATTGCTGGCCGGGCATCAACTTCTGGTCCATATCTCATTGTTACGTATTGAACCAGACAATGAGTGTGGAATGCACACATTGTTGTATGAGTTGGGGCTAAACTTTTTTATTATTAATTTTGCAAGGGAATCTTTCATGGTCAGTTTTGTATTGTTCTATTGGAACTTGAAGGCTTCATGAGTCCATATTAATCAATCCTCCACTCTAATGAATAACTTTAGAAACAACTCAGTGTGGGAAAGCTACCCGTCTTAAATTTTTTAAACATAGTTTCAAAATTAAAAATCATATACTACAATGAATTATATATATATATATATATACAAAAAAATATTATATAGTTCATTTAAAAATTACCAAAAAAAATGAGAACACAACTATTGTATATAAAGACTGTGTAAAGATGCATCTCAAAAGAAAAAAAATTATATTATCTTCATTGAGAGCTCAAAATATCTTTGGATGCTGGCACGGTAGCACCCATTCTCTCTCCGTCATCTTAATTATTAAAAATAAAAAATGGAATAGTATTTATGTCACTTTTTGTGATTTGGTTGAACCTAATAAGATTGAATT
Organism: Acorus calamus; assembly: GCA_030737845.1. Lineage (NCBI taxonomy): Eukaryota > Viridiplantae > Streptophyta > Magnoliopsida > Acorales > Acoraceae > Acorus > Acorus calamus. The sequence continues at coordinate 26,687,988 of CM060866.1, read as the reverse complement.
TCACACTGAATTCTAAATTGAATAAATTTAAAGATAGTTGCATAGACTGAAAGACTATTCTAATGTTTTTATGGTACTCGTTGATATATATAATATTATAATATCTAAGTCGAATAAATTACACAAATAGATCACATATATTCTAATCTGAATTTAAAAAAAGTACAATGAAGCGGAATTAACTTTGATTCTAATAAGTTTCCGAAGCAGACTCTCCCGCAATCGCATGTGGGGCACGCGCTATAACGTTTCGGACACATTTCCACTTATTACGGTTGCAATTTAGGGTGCAATTTGGACTTTAAATCTCATTCACCCTGGACTCAATGGATTAATATTAGAATTTTAGCATTGGTTTCAATTTGAGTTTGAATATGAGCAACCTTAACCTAATTCAAATCTTGGATAATCTGAACACAACTCAAATCCACAGCTGTAAGTGATAAAGTTAAATAATCTAAATCGTATTCTAATTGGATAATTTATCAAAATTAAATTTAAATTGTCGAATTTATTTTTATCTTAAAAATTTATGAACTCTCTATTTTCATTTCTTTATTTTCTCAATTACATTTTTTTCCCTCATATTTATCTTTTTTATTTCTTTCGTGCAAAACATGAATCCTAATAATTAAAAATGACATGTTCTTATTTAAAAGTATCGCTAATTTAGGGGATGTGCCATCTGACTGATCAGTTTTTTATGATCTTGACCGAATCAGGTAGGATCTCACCCCCTTGACAAATCAGACCACAACGGGTGAGCAAAAGCGTCTATGTTGTTCAGCCTATAAAATTCATTTTTCAATTAGATAAAAGATGTGTCGGTTCCTAGAAAACATGTGACAGTACCTGATTAAGCCATAAAATGAGGGATGAGATCATCTGCTTGTATTTTGTACTTAAATCCAACTTGACTTTAATGTATAGATGATATATTAACATGATTAAAATCAAAGAGAAATATTAAACATAAATAAATACCTGGTTTAAATTTAAATTTATGAAATGAAATATATATCACATATTTTTCGTGACAAAATCTAAACACACAGCCCTACATTTAACATGGCTTTTTCTTGAACTATATATTATTCAAATTTTTTTATATCATTTGTGTTTGTCGTTCACTGTATCATCTCTCTCTCGGTTAAGTGGGTTGTCAGACTTTGATATAAAAAAACTGTTCCCCGATCTGTGGGCGGACCACGGTTAAGGAGCAACCCGCTCTCCACAGTCCTCACAATTAGCACAAGACACCCTCTAAGAAACGTATTATATCCCAGACATTTTTATTTAAAAATAAGAAAAAATAAAAATATTCCCTCTAAAATGTTCTAAATCCATATAATACTCTTGATTTTTTTTAAGTTTATATAACCCTTTAAAACACTTATGTAAATTTTAATAACATTTGAATTTATATAAATGTTTTCAAGGGGATTATATAAACTTTAAAAAAAGTCAAGAGGTTATATAGATTTTAAACAATTTATAAAGAGTTATATGGATTTTTAAAAAAAATATTGATTACACACTCTCCCTTGATAACCCAAAATGCATCGGCACACACCCTTTATATCACAAATTTTAATATAATGTAAAGGGTCAATACCTCATGAAAAAAAATAGTACATGATTCCAGATTGGGCGACAATGATAATGGATGGAGCTCACAAACACACAGTTTGAAGGATGAGTGTCCCTTTTTTTCTTAACTCACATCCTCCATAGAATATGGGTGTCCTAAAATACCTTGTCAAACCGGGTTGGACAATATTTCATGAAATTTGTTACTAATAAGTGTTAGGTAAAACGGCACATGATAAAGGTCTTGATCTTCCGTTGTTTGTTATAAAAAGAAAAAAGAAAAAAAATAGAGGAAAAACTCCTCTATTGAGGGGCAGGTTCTAAATGAGACATGCATAAAATTGATTTGTGCATTGATTAAAAAAACATGTATAGAATATAAAAAAAATATAGCATGATTATCATACATTTTTAATGAATTTATTTTTATTTTAATTAAAATTTATGTGAAAATTATAGATGTTCATCTTAAATAATTTTATTTTATTTAAGACACTCATCAGTTTATACATGAATTCTCTGTGTTATAAATACATATGAGCATAACACTTGTTTTAAGGGTGTAATATATAAACAATTAGTTTAAGGAGGATTCATTCACATTGTAATTACATGATTCTTAGAGCATGTAAATGCAATTAATCCAATAAGAGCCGAGAAAATTTTAGCCCTCTCGACTATCTATCAGAAAAGAAACAACATATCCCTTATTTTTTCTGTTTTCCCTTCTCTATTTATTACCCCCGTTTGGATAGCAGAATTGAATTATTCTAGATAGATAACTATGTCAATATAGATAATAAATCTACAAGAATAAGAGATTTTATGTTTGGTTTTTTTTTTCATTGGAAAACATAAGAATAAAGGTTGAATTGTTTGGTTGATAAAAAATAAAATATAAATAAAGTGTAAAAAAGTTGATTTGACACGTGAGCCATTTGATGTAGAAGAGGTGTTGATAGATGATTTGATGTGATAAGATGTAAGAAGTTGATTTGACATGTGGGCCCATGGGAATAGATAAAATGAGTATAGCTTATCATAGGGGTTACTTAGAATTGTTATACTCTCTTATACTCGTTTAAACTGGCTTAATAATATCAAATTATACCCTGCAAATAAACAAACATTTTTTTCTATCCATTCTTATACTATCTTTATACTCACTTATTCCGTTATTCAAACGAGGCATACATGAATAAAAATACTTAAATTTTTACTTAAAACGTGATATAGCCACCGTAAATGGGGTGGGTGGCTTATGACTCGTATGAGTTTATAGGGTCAAAACGATGAGGTCATTTCCGTCAATCACACGCCCTTTAGAAACCCGACGTACCTCTTCATAAGTGTAATGTCAAATCCAAATCCAATTCAGTTCCAGACAAGGGGCGTGCGCGTGAATGCCACGAATTACAAGGGGTTTTCCGGTAATAACCTCAACTCAACTGCTTCTGCACACGTGGCATCACGTGACTCGTAATCAATGTCCGTAAAATGGAGGGTGTCCGCCACACGCAGAATCCCCAAAAGCAACTCCATTTTCTTTTTCTCCTCTCATACGAAGCTTCAAGGGCACGTTTTTGGTTCTCCTGCTTCAGATACTCGCGATCTTGATTTCCGCGGCTGAAATTGAGAAATCGAGGAGGAGATCTTGCTGGGGATGGCCGTCTCGGTGACCAGGGAAGTTGACGCAGTCTCCGTGGATCCGGTCGGGAGGTTAGTCGTCCGACGATTCTTTGCAGTTTGTGCTCAAATCCTCTCCGTCCATGTGATTGATTCATTGTTTGTTATATGGGTTGTCACGCTTTGATCATGTTTTGATTGATCCTTTTCGATTGATGGGTTTGTGTGTCCTCTGATTCGAGTGTGGTTTTTGTACGCCTTTCGTAATGGTTTCTGGACGGCACAATGTGATGTTGTTAGTGATCATGAATTATTCTTGGAACTGATAGTGGGTTGGTTAGGTTGTTTGTGGATGGATTTGATTGATTGTATTGTATTGTTAGCCTTTCTGCTTTAAGTTAGTTCTAATGTTGAGAACTCTCTTCGGTTATACAAGAAACGAATTTAACGAACTCTGAATCCGTTGCACGGAAGGGGAAGCTCATGCATGATATTGGACTTGTCTATGGTAGATAATTTGGACTTTTATAGCTATCCATGTTAAGTGTTTTGTGTGTGGGATCATGTAAGATGAGTTATTTTAGCAACTAGAGAGTAGAGACTGATGAGTTACAGATATAAAATAAAAATAAAAAGGTTGTCTTCTTTGCGAGGATGTAATCCGTGTATATTTTCTCTTATTCTTGTAGAATAGGCAGAGCCTTAGCTGTTCTGTGCGAGTGAGATATGAGTTTGAAATCGTACTGGGTGGTGTCCCATTTGGCTAACAAGTTTTGTTCTTGATTGTTGCATCGCTTGTCTATATCATGCAGATTTTATAGTTATTTGTCATAACTTTCTTCCATGGCATCTGTCAGTTATCATGGACCTGATTTAGAATTGGGTCTGTCAGTTATTTGTCATAACTTTGTTGGAGGAGGTATAAATGTCCATTGTAAATTTGTAATCAAATCTCGGTCTTCAATGGGACTAGTAATCTTTCCTCACGAGCTTGTTTCATTCTCACCTATTTGTCCCTCTACTTGGATTTCTGAATGAGCAAATGTCATCTAGTTTAGTGGTATTTTAAAATTTTAAGTTTTTAATACATGAATTATGGAGCTGGCAGTGGCTAATTATTGCTATAGACATGTGACATGGACAAGGATGTGTTCAAGCTACTTCCTAAAAGAATCACTTTCTATGGTCCATCTTCATGCTTCATATCACTTCAATATGCAACCTAGTAAATATATTTTTTTTCCTTGGTGTGTATATCAACATCCTTTATGTGAGAATGGTGGTTAGTATGTGAGAAAAATTAACCATGGTGGTTAGTATGTGAAAAAAATTAACTAACACATATTTTAAGAACATCCATTGACTTTCTTTTTTTTTTATTGTTTTTTAATAATCATGTTGGATACACTGCTGAGTTTGTTAGAGATTTTTTTTGAGGAACTTGTGGGCATATCTAGAGTTTGTTAGAGTTGACTCCAATACATAGATAGGAAGAATAAGTACCTTTGTAGGCTTGTTATTTTATTTTGTATTGTGTATTTCCCATTACTCTAAGGTATGTAGGCCTTAAATATCATTTGTGTGTTCATGGTAATTACTAATTAGTCTTCTTCAATGTCTTCCCTTACTGTTGCAGAGCGTTTTCTAACAAAAATAATCCGGGAAAAGTTCCAAGAAAAATTCACAAAGCTGAAAGGGAGAAGCTAAAGCGTGACCATTTAAATGAACTCTTTGTTGAGCTAGGCAATGCCCTTGGTAAGTTTGTTTATCTTGCTTGGACGACTTCCACAATAATTGTTAGAATTACATGATAATGGGCCTATGTTGAATTTAATGCCACAGTTAAGATTAGTACTTGTGGATCATAGTTTGCTTTTGTTATAAGATAATGTAGCATGTATCCTAATGAATTTTTATTGTCTTCCAATGTTCAAATTGCTTTGGAACCATTTGGTTTCCTTTCTTTCCCCCTTTTATTTATTTCTTTTCATCTATCTTGACTCATAGGAGCAGATGATTACGTTAACATATTCTCGAAGGATAAAAAATTAACTTCTGTTATAAATTTTATGACAGACAAGTAACTAACTTGTTCAATTTTTATCAAAAATTAATTTTACTAGATAACATGGCCATCATTGGTTTTGGTTTTAGAAGCCTAAGAAAAGGAGGATAGTGAGCATCTTTGGAGATAGAGGCCGGTTTGGAAACGCGTTAGCAAAGTATGCTTATGAATAAAGTATCTTAAATAAATTCGATTCCTCGAAAGCTTATTTTCTATGCTTTTTATAAAGCATACCTTTTGTACTCAAAACTGTAACAATTTTTTTAATTAAGTCTGCTTTTGGGGAACCATTTGGAAATGCGCTTTTTGTTTTTTTTTAAAAGCAAAAAGCACGTTCAAACGTGTCGCCAAACGCTACCAAAGTCTCATTTATCCACTTGTTAAGAAGATAAAAGCAGCCACTTTTTCAGTTTTGTGTTGTTTATTCTCTTATTAGTACATGGATTAAATTAAATTAAATTAAACCCGGAGGCAGGAGGTGTCTGTAGCTAGGCTTAATAATGCAGCCTTGCTCACCAGTCACCAATGTATACCCTTTAATGGGTGCTTGTATAAGCCCGTGAAACTTTTCTTCATCATGTGAGGCAAGATTTAGAAGGCACATTGGTTCTGTATACCAACTTTTGTTTAACATACTTGTTTCTAACTCAGAACTTACAGAGCCTGCTCGTCAGAACAATGGGAAGGCCACTATACTAGGTGATACCACTCGATTGTTACGGGAGATGCTTGCTCAGGTTGACTCTCTTAGGAAAGAAAATGCAGCCCTGTTATCTGAATCTCATTATGTAAGTCCTTCATAGCTTGAATTTCTCTATATAATTTCACCAAATATCTTGCATTCTGTCTTTGCGATGCAATCAAGTCTAACCCATCAGGATTGGTGTATTTTCTGGAAGTTGGGTGTTAAAGAATCTGAATTGGTCATGCTCGGCAGAAATCACCAATGTTGTGTTTAATTATTCTTTACTCTCTGTGCCATTGGTCAATTTTGTAACTATGTTCTTGTATCTATGCAAAACTATGGTTTCCATTCCTTGTCTAGACTAAACCATATGCATATATGCTAAACTATATCCATGACCTATTATAACTATTGTACGGATATAGAGGATAATTAAGATACATGGAAGTTGAAATCAAATGACTGATTATGTTGTCCTGATGCGGATTCATCAGGTTACTGTAGAGAAGGATGAGTTGAAGGATGAAAAGGAAGTCTTGGAGGCCGAAGTTGAGAGGCTGCAGAATGAGCTGAAGAAGAGGATGCAGTCAGATCCCTCCAAGTGGACCAGTGCCTCAGATTCCACTCACCCTCTTTCACAACATGTCACCCCAACATTACATCAGTATACTCAACATCCGCAGACACAGCCTTCCGTGGTGGGTCCCGTCTTCATCATCCCACTCTCGAGGGATCCTGCTGAGACCCACACAGATATGCAAAACCCTGTCATCACACCAAAACCACCTTCCCTTGTGACTAAGCCGCAGGCCAGGTATCCTACTCCCTCAGACTCTTGGCCGCCACTGCAACTCCTTGTGAGTCAGGCGAGAGTGTCTCTAGAAGGCCAAGCTAGTGGTGTTGGTGTGAGTGCCAGTACTAACGTGTCTAGGAGAGGATAAACTGTTGCTTACATAGAATACATGGATGATCAAATCAGAAAGGCAGGAGGGCCTTCCTCATCCAGAAAGAAAATTTGCTAGCCAATTTTGGTGGAACTGGAGGGAATCACCATCTCCTTGTTTTCATGCATTAAGGCCTGAAGAAAAGCATGCTTAGAGCATAGTCTTGTTCATTTAAAGAAGGAATATCACTGTTAAATGGTGTCACTTCCATATATAATTTATTGTGAGATTGAAATCATCTTGTAATGTTTCATCTAAAGAGGTCAGGTTTGGATCAGACTGAGTAATGTCAGATTTAGATCAGATGTAAATTGATTTTCCAAAGCACATTAACCCAAGAGAGACATGATCTACAAAGAGAGTGTTACAGTTATTTATGAAGAAAAGTAAACGATATGTCCAGCCTCTTCTACTACCCTTATTTATTTATTTTTTAAATAAATATACACCCGTCCATTAATCATACGAATTGAAGTATATACTGAGATATATTAATATATTTTTATTTAAAAAATTAAAAATTTTGGAGTCTTGTACACTAGTAAAGCTCATACATTCCAATAGCGTAGTATATTGCATTATCACTTATTGATATATTGATGTATTAGTTATTTAGTTCTCATAAGAATATCTTCAATCTTATATCCAAATATGTACTCAAATTTAAATTTAAATAAAAGTTATCTAAAAATCTCTTCAACCATTTATTCATACTGAATAAAAGTTTTTAGTCAAATGTTTATCCAAATCAAGAAAAATTTAAAGCTTTACCCAAATTTTTCACTGGCTAGTTTTTTCTTGAACTCTGTGTTTTTTAAAAGATTTGATTTAAACACAAAATAATGGTTGGAAACACACTATATCGAATAAAGCTTTTACTCAAATTTTTAATGAAATTTAAATATATCTTTTTAAGTAAGGGTTAAAGATGACATAAAGAAAGACTAAAACCCTTAAAAATTAAATTAAATTTTATTGGATCAGGATGAGATAGGAGGATCAAGTTCCAAAACAACTTCTGCACCACCCCTGCTGGGTATGAGTTGCACCCGCTCCACGCCCGTGGGGAATATTTATCTTTGTTGGGCTGTAGGCCTTGTACTCTGCTGTGTTATACCTGTCCCTTACGAGTCTTGCCACAAAAAAAAAAGGGGTATTGTTACACTTAAGTTTTTTTTACAGTACAAAATATAGTCTTATATATCACACTAAAAATTTAATGAAACATATACATAATTAAACAATGTATATAACTCATTAAAAGTTTTCTTACATTTTATAAAAATGGATTCATTCAACTTAAAATAGAGCGGTATATATTTTTTTATTAAGGTATATACCTCATTAGATGATATTTACTTTTTTTTTAAAATAAAAACATTTATGGTGAGAGTTTTGGTTAGTGTTTTTCTCATTCTCTTTTTGTAATATATATATTGAGTACAAATCCTAATAATATTTTGGTTCATTCTCTTGTTTCTGATTCTAACAATTTTAAGGATTATTTTGTAAAATATAAAACATTTATATTGTGCATTTATACCATTAAAAAGGATAATCATGTACAATTTAAACCATTTGAGGGGCATTTATGGTAATAGGGTATAAAATAAGAATTTTAACAATATTGTGTTGTTTGAATGGTACATAGACAAAACCCCATTTGAGGGGTACTGATGATCATAGGATTTCAAATGACAATTTTGACAATATAGAATTTTTTGAGGGTATATATGTAAAAATTATTTTTTGGTGTTAGTTTAGGAGAGGTTTTTTTAAAAAAAATTATTTACACGCACATCGTGTGTGGATGAAGACTAATAAATTTCACATAATGCTTGTTCAAATGTTGGATAATGTTAGCAAATGTGGTTCTTGGGTGTTCGACTCTCAACTCTGAGACAAAAATCGTGTTTGAATTTTTTTGAATATATATATTTGTATGTTAAAGTGTATATATTCAAATAAATTGAATGCATGACTTTTATATTTTCTTTAATATAATACTAGTTATATACATGTATTAAAAACACATCATACAATATTGAGTGTTATATATCTAATTAAAATTAAAAAATTAAAAAAATTAAAAATTATTAAATAAAGTAATAGATGATGCTCTCATGTACTTTTGTATTATATTATTTAACTACAATATTGATATGAATAATACAATATAAATGAGATGTTTATAGAATACTAAACAATAAATAAAAAATCATTTCATTTAAAATATGGGTAATAAATTTTATATCATGCAATATTTTTTATATTTATAATAAAAATAACATAATTTTTTTTCATTGAATTCAATTTAGATAGATTTCACTAATATCTTTAATTTTATGGGAAATTAATTAGAGGTCCCTATTATCACCCGTGAATTATTTTTAGGTCTATAGAAGTTTTCAAATTTTTTTTAGGTCTCTAAAAAAACTAAAAATTACTTTTAAATCCTTGGAAGTAGATGTCGGTAGTTTGTCTATTAGAAATACCGAAAACGGCCATTGCCGCATGTTAACATTTTGTAAAGGTTTACAATGTATTGACGATATTTAACAATATGCTGAGGAGTGTTGAAAAATTGGCCGGGGGTATTTTTGTTAGACACAATAATGGCATCCAGTTTTAGGGACTAAAAAGATAATTGTTCACCACCTCGGGGGCTAAAAAGAAACTTAAAAAATTTCAAGGGTCTAAAAATAGTTCACAGATGACCACAGAAACCCTAATTAATTTTCTCTTAATTTTACATGATTATTTAAATCTAATTTTGAAATCTCAAAACATATTTATGAATTATCTAATCTGATTCGAAATTTTAAATCTTGAAAAAATAAAAAAAAGCTGGGTCACTGTGTGCATGAGCTTTTACCATGATCCGGGCCTGGCCGTGGGACCCAGGCTGGGCATGGGCCTTGTGCGTGGACCCGTCTTGTCTCATGGGCCCCGCATTGACGGTTGGATTGGGCGTTCGTTAAACTGAAAAGAATAAAGTGCGGACAGATCGGACGGTCGAGATGACCCTATCTGTCAAGGATCAGCCTTCGCTTTGTTTCTTCCGAGGCAACTCGTCTTGTTTTTGTCGAGTCATTGAAAAGTGAATTAAAAAAAGTAGCTTTTTAGAATGTCCGAAGTTGGGGGTGCGTTTCAATGTCTATATATCAGACCAAAGATCCAGCCTAGGAATTCGTGTTTAAATTACTGAAAAACTCAGCAGCATGTGCTTTGATTTGTTCATATTATTAACACTGATTGCCAACATTAGTCAAATTAAACCTCTTGTTGCATCATAAGTGTTGGATGATACATCCAACCTCCATTACAATCCCAATTGCAGTCTATATCAATTTTATTTTAAAAAAAATCATACACTCACTTATTGAAGTATATACTGTTATTTGAAATGAAGTATATACTGACATACATTAGTCTATTTTTTTAAATTAAAAAAAAAATTATACCATGCATTATGATAGAACTCTATACGCTATATACTATATTATCATAGTGTATGAGATAACAAAATAGATCGAGTGTATCAACACTTTTAAAATATCTTTTTAACTTATCCGGTGAGTGCTTTAATATATCATGTTTCTTGGATTTGTATATTTATAAATATTATAGGGAGACCAACAGACAAAGGTTTTGACAAAAAAATTTAAAAAAAAGGCCCCACATGGTTCCATGGGTTTGGTTAATTAAAGAGTTCAGCATCACCGACTGTGTGTAACATTTCCTATGGTTAAATTGTTGCATGCTGGTCAGATTTAACAAGGATAATTATTTGAAAGTAAATATAACGTTTGATTTGAACATTTTTTAAATTATTCTAAAAATATATATTCATTTAGTGATGTATATCTGTTCACAAAAAATGATATATATACTCAAAAAAATTAAATGTATTTTTAATTTCTTTTTCAAATAGAGTATGTATTTGTCTAAAAGAAATGATTTGGTATGACTTGCTTGAAAATTCTATGAGAATATGTAGTGTGAAACTGTGAATGACACAATGCTATTTAAGTTAAGTATGCGCGATTTTCATGTAAATTTTCATTAAAATAAAGACATTTCTATTATATATAAATGATTTCATGTCATATATGTTTAATTGAATCATACAATGATTATGTGTGTTTGTCATATAAAAGACTCAATTCAATATATTTATTAAGATAAACAGGGCGCTTGTAGCTCAGTGGATAGAGCGTCTGTTTCCTAAGCAGAAAGTCATAGGTTCGACCCCTATCTGGCGCGTTTAATTTCATTTTTTTATCTTAAAAAAAAATTCTTTTTGAGAGTCTTATCTATAACTTCAAATTTTTTTTGTAAAGCCATTATATTTTCCCAAAGTAACATTTTCTGTCAAAGTCCTACGTTCTTTTTTGTTGTTTCAGGTACAATTAGTATAATTTTGTTGGTTATTGAAAAAATAATTAAGTTAGGTCTAAATATCATGATCAGTCTCTTTCGATTTTAAACTTGATTGTTACAAGAAATCAATATTGTAATGTGAATTTTTTGTTGTATGATTTTTTTAAGTTATAGTGATGTCTAAATTTTAATGGATGAAAATGATTACTTCCCTGTTAATCCCTTTGAATTAGTGAATTTTTGTAACTTTTATGTGTAAAACACTACCATGATGTATTTTTAGTGAAGTCAATAAAATGCACTTTCATTCGGTATTCAGTAGCTAATGTGTAATTTCATTTATCATACTATTTTTTATGTTTTATATATTTTCTTAATATTATTAGGGATAAATATAGTTTTTAATGAATTAATAATCAATTATTGTCCAAATTTCTCTAAACCGTGGCAAAATAAACTATTATGGGATAAATAATTATTTTAGTATAAATAAAAAATAAACCATTTTTTGTTTAATTTGTTTTTAGTTATTTTTATTAAAAAAACATAAAAATAAAATTTTTGTTGCTTGGTTGAACATAAATAAAATATTGATAAAATATAAATAAAATGTGAATAATGATTTATAAAAGATAAAAAAATTGATTTAACTTGAGGACCCCTAGTTTATAAGGAGTGATGATATGTGAATCACCTTTATACCAGTTGAATAAAATTGGGTGGAATAATCCAATTGTTATAAGTTTATTCTCAATTATCTTGGTATAATTATGCTATTCTATTACATGCAAATCGACACTTATTTTAGGCTTATTTATCATTATTCCACTCTATTCTAGTGTTTTTCTTCCACCCAAACATGTCTTTATAGAATGAGTCGCGTTTGTAAGTTCATACACTGTGATAATGCAATATATATGATTTTTTATAACATAAAATATAGCTTTTCTCATTTTTTAAAAGAGATTTTAGTTTTAAGTCCCCATAAACTATAAAATTTAGCGATCGATCTCTCACTTCTTCATATTTAGGTTTTAGTTCTTATATTTAAATGATAATTTAAAAATAGGTCCCTCCTAGGAACTAAAAAGTAAACTAAATAATTTAAGAATAGGTCCCTTCCAGGGACTAAAAAAGAATTTATTATTTAAATGTAGGGACTAAAACTTAAATATGAAGAAGTAAGAGATTGATAGCTAAATCCTATAGTTTACGGTGACTTAAAACTAAAAACCCCTTTTTAAAAACAAAAAATATATATTATCTCATACAACAATATCTATTTTAATAAAAAAATATGTTTTTTTAAAAGAAAAACAGAAAATGAGACTGCACACGTGGCTAGACTTTAAATTTTCAGGGTGCGTTTGGTTGCGCGATTGCGCTGCGATTGCGATTACAGGAAGCTGCGTTTGCAATCGTGGAACCAAACAGTTTTGTAATCGCAGTTTTAAACTCAGCGATTGCAGGCAAATAATGCCCAAAAGCTGCGATTTCAAAAAGCTGAGAAAGTGAGCTTCCTGCAGAATCAGGTTTGCAATCGCAGATTCCTGTAGAATCAATTTTGCAATCGCGCAACCAAACGCACCCTTCAATTTGCACCGCATCAATGTTTGGCTCAAATCATAATCAAATAATCACGCGCCACTCAAATAACCTGTTCCGCCCATAAAAGGTAGGGCCGATTAACGGACGGATTTTGTTGTTGACGTGGCACGGACCAAGAAAGAAACAAAATAAAGAAAAACAAAAAACAAAACAAAAATCAGAGAGAGAGAGAGAGAGAGAGGGAGAACCCAAAATTGTTCCTCGTTAATCTCTTCCTCCGACGAGTTTTCTTTTAACGAACGTTTTGATCGAATCATAATTCGCTCAAAAAGGAGGGAAAAAGCGAAAAAAGCACAATTCCCTTCGATCATCGCATCTACATTGCAAAATCGATCGATCCGAGCTGCAATGGCCGACTCTCGGCGGATCTCCTGAGGTTTCTTGAGACATTCAGAGGTAACGCTTCGTCGCCATTTCCCTGTTTTCGGAGGTACCTAGGGTTTCTCTTTTCTCTCTCTCTCTCTAGAGGCCGCCGAGTCGCATTTTCACGGTTCATTGGGGTTTCGAGGCGTCCACGCTAACTCTCCAAGATTCTAGGGCTTCTAACCGTCGGGGTTTCGGCTTTTTTGGAAGCTTTGAAGCTGTTTGTCCGTTATTGGATTCACGAAATCTGTAGATACATTGGCGTAGGTCCTGCATTGTTGTTTTTGGGGATTTCCGTCATTAAAAGTTGGAATCATTTGTTTTCGTGGAGAGCCGGGGAGGAATTTGAAGTGGATTGGCGGTTTGAGCTGTTGATTTCTTGAAAATCAGGGTTTCATCGACTGGAGATTGGCAATTCATGGATTAAATGAGGGTGGCTTCCGTTGTCTGTAGCTTGCCCGAGTTTTTATGGGGAGGGGTTTGATGTCATCTAATGGATACTTTGACAATGTGCATTGCTCGAGTCTGTTTCGTGCTGGACAACTTCAGTTCCTGATTGCGCATATTGAATGGCAGATCTCACCAGAAGCTTGCACGCTGAGAGGGATGTCGAGCAGGTAAAGAATGCCTTGTCAGTAAATTTTGATCTTTAAAATAACTGAAACTGTAGTACATGATAAATATACTAGACATGTAAATCGGACATGAATACTTGCTTGTGTGCATGTGCATGCGATTCGGTTCAGAGTGTTCCATGATGCAAATTATTTGCCAAAATTTGACTCTTTTTTAGCTGCCGCAATAAGAAGTGATGCTTGCAACAAACATATACAAAATACTTTGGACCAATTTTTTTTAATTAGGAGGGTTCACACTGTTTTATCATTATGAGTTACGTGGGTAGTATAAGCATAGCTCAATCTTCCATTTCATTCTATGTATAGGCTTCCATTTATGAACGATAAATTTTGGTGCTCTGATAAGGCTGTGGTGCTGCCGAGATTGTTTAAAGAGTTATCTAGAATGAAGAGCAAGTCTGAAGGGAATATTTTGCACTAGACTCCTCATTCCACTCTTTTGTTAATGTGATGCACCTAAGGTCAACAATGGGTATCTCAATTGAAACTTAAATTGTAGACATTAAATATTGACATTAGGTCAACCTCCTTGCAATCTGCAATATGCAACCATTTTAGAGCATAACATAGCATCAAATGTCTGTGTAAAACAATGATTTTCACTGCATGAGGCGAATATCTTTTCCATCATAAATGAAAGCCTCCACTTCCCTAACCTTGTATTTCAACTATCTTTTTTATAACTGTCATGCTACCTTTGAGTGCATATGGTAAGAATGTTGCATTTTGAGTTTGGGAATTCACTAAGAATTGGTTAGAGTTAGATTTGGAATTCTCAGGGTCCAGGCTGGCTAGGTAGACGCGTGGGGCCCCTGCTCTGGTGGGCCCCAAAATCACCAATTTATTTTCATATAGGTATATAATTTTACTTGCCAAAACAATTTTGTGTGAATATGTAGAGGGGTCTTATTTTAGAAGTTCATTCAGGGCCCTCCCATCCATGTTCAGGATCAGTCCTAGGAAAGTTAGGAATTATAATTCCTTTGCTTGGATTGAAGAATATATATATATTAATTCCATTGTTTCTATTCAACAAAATACTTCTTTGGAGTTTATCTTGTACTTGGGAGATCCTTCATGTCCTATCAACAAAATAAGATTGTTCCAACTTAATTTTTTTTAAAATTAGACACACCCATTGAAAAGAAAACTAATTGCACCTAAATAGATGTGTTGTGCATGCATATATTTGAAATAGCATTCCTCATGACTGCATGCTGTCTGAGGTCAGAATGTATAAAAAATTAGACACACCCATTGAAATGAAAACTAAGTTCACCTCAATAGATGTGTTTTGCGTGTATATATTTGAAATGGCATTC
This sequence comes from Acorus calamus, assembly GCA_030737845.1. Classification (NCBI taxonomy): domain Eukaryota; kingdom Viridiplantae; phylum Streptophyta; class Magnoliopsida; order Acorales; family Acoraceae; genus Acorus; species Acorus calamus. The sequence goes on along the minus strand of CM060866.1, from coordinate 26,672,764 downwards.
CTCATGACTGCATGCTGTCTGAGGTCAGAATATATAGGTATTAGAATGTATAAAGATTTAATATAAAAAATAGACAAGAATATATGAAAAAATGAAAGCGTATGAAAAAAAAAAAAACTAACATCAGTTATGAGGGTGTGGTGTGTGGGGGGCGCTTCTTTTGTGATACTCAAAGGGTGGGGGAGAGGGACAGGAAAGAGAGATTTGGTGTGTCAAATTGTGTGTGTGTTTTTTGAAAGGATTTTGTGTTATTCCCTGCTTTGGGAACTGGATTACCCACCTAATTGGGTGGGAGTCCATAAATGGCATTTCAAGGATTTGAGACTCCCAAGGAGTTGAAATCCCATCAACTCCAATTCCTCATTTAATTTCAAACAGTAAAATTTGCTGAAGCTTATAATTCTTATTCCAAATCCAACCAGTATATTACTGCCAGGCACAGTGTCAAGGATATCCTTCATCCTTTCACCAATCTATACATCCAATTCTGATGAATCACACTGTTATGCCTGAAAATTTTAAGACAGTAGTAAGGTAGCATATAATTTAATCATGTACATGAAAAATAGTAAATGAAATCGCTAGAAATCGTTCATGTCATCATGTGGCTACAATTTTTTAAAGTATAGGAACCCTTCTGATTAAACAAAGACATTTTTATTTTCTTTAAGATTGGTTCCCCATGGGTTTTGATACCCTGACCTCATGGAGAGTGGTGGGGAGGGGGGGGGGGGTTGTGCTAGATGACTAATCAAAGCTCGGTTCACAAACAAAGACATGCTTCAGACACTACACAGGATGCATGCTACTTCAGCAAGTCAATTGTTCTTGCATCAGAGCTTTAGATTTTTTCTATCATTAAGATTTTTGCTACACATTTCTAGTACTTAATTCAAAGTCTCAGTGGTCCTCCATCTGTGAGTTATGTTAAGTAGATGATGTTAAAGACAAATCAGAACAAAACTGAAATTGTTACATTACATTTTTGATAAAGTTGTAAAAAGACGCATGGATGCTTCAATTATAGCACAGAGCCAGTTTTTTGCTGTATCCATGTAGGCTTGACGATAAAACACCTCATTGCAATATAGACGATGACTGTGATTTATCTTGTCAAAGGATAATATATGCATTACATTTATATCAAGATTCTTTGTTGCTGCAATGCTCAGTGAAGCACATTTCCTGTATTATCTCCTGAGACGGGACAAAAACTCAAAAGATACCAGATGTGTTTCGAATGGTGATAATTGGCTGTGTAAAATGAATACCAGACAGATCATGTCATTTTAACTGTGATCCTATCAAAATCTAAAATTATATGCTTTCAGGTTATGTGCAGCTATTCTTATATGATTTATACTACTTAGTGAGTCCTATAGTTTCTATAGAACTATTTTTGATGTTTTATTTCAATCAAATGATTTATATTGTGACAAAGATTCACATCATCTGTTATTCTGTCCTCAAAAGAATTTCTTTTTTCTTTGAAGAAGAAAAGGTGGGTGGTAGAACATGACTAGTAAGTTAGGCATACCCCATAATTGACATAAAAAAGTCTCTCCATACCTTGATATCTTCTTTTCAGTGTCCCATAATTGAAATAAAAAGGCTTCTCTATTCCTATAGCCCCCGTTTGGAATCGGTATAACCCCCCGGATAACCCTGGATAACCTCGGATAAGTATTTTAGGGTGTTTGTTTACCCCGGATAACCCCAGATAAATTATGCCAGAATAAACCTTGATAAAGGGTATATGGATTCCAATCAACCCCTAAAATAAAAGTTATTCTAGGTTATTCTACCCAAAGAATATGTAGGCCCACTGTTAAATCAACTGTCATCACTTTTATAAATCATCTGTCAAATCAACCATCATTACTTTTTTACCTTTTATAAATTCTTATCTATACTTTATTTACATTTTACCCAAACAACAAAACATTTATTCTTACATTTACCAACAAGAATAATTTAAAACATAATCAAACACAAAATCAATTTATTCTTATTTATACTCACTTATGCTATAAATCTATACCCTAGGATAAAATCTATCCCCGTTCCAAACGGGGGCATAAGGCTATAACATAATCTAGAGAAAATAAGTTTTTATTTTGTGAGTTTAAAGCAACAAACCCACTATGTATTATTCCTGGGGCATAACAAATTGCTTAGGAGTCTTGCTTTTTCTTTTATGAGGTAAATTAGCAGCTTTCTGATATTCTATTAGATAGGTGGAATGTAAATTGAATTGTCAGAAGAAGGTGAAATTCCTTGTCCTCTTACTGGTCTTGGCCACGGACTTCATGGATGGCCCTCTTCAATCAACATGCCTCCTAGGATTTCAGTCTCAATTGTCCAGTTCCTCAAGACATGCTCCACGGATGACCTCATTTTGATGAGATGATGCTTGTTATTGTTTTGTTGTAAAATGGAATTAGAGAAGAGCATTAATGATTGTCTTTAGTTTTTTTTTTTTCCCTGTAATTTACTTGCAAAAGTATCATACGATCGACATATACTGGAAACTGATGTAAAAAAAAATCCCCAAAACATGATGGTCTTCCTAGGACTGCTCAGTTACTAAACAATTGATGGACAATTATTATATATTAGAGATCTGTTATATAAGACAACATATTGCTTTAGTTAAGATCATGTTAACTTATTTAATGCACAGTTGTTCATAATTTTGAAAATTTTGATGGGAAAAACTCTTTCAGTTTAATAGAGCATCCTAAAAAAATATAGTGCATAAACCCAAAAAAAAAACAAAACGAGGAATTGTGTCCTAAGCATTTAGACAATTATTTTAATGGTACAGTTACTATTGCTTCCTTAGTTTTGTCACAAATTCTCTTATCTACAAAATAAAATTGCTTCTTCACCAAAAGTCGTCTGTCCATCTTTTCAGTTTCTCTTTTGACTTTGACTTGCCTAGAGCTATCTACTAGAGCTTTATAACATTCGATTAATATTACCAAACACTGGATGGTTTGTGAATAACCAATCTATTTTTTCCATTAACAAAATAGTGTGTGTGACTTGGTTGGGAAATGCAGGCTATTACGGCCCTTAAGAAAGGGGCACACTTACTGAAGTATGGCCGAAGGGGAAAGCCGAAATTCTGCCCTTTCAGACTTTCAAATGTAAGTTCATTTTCTTTTCTAGTTTGGTATATTGATATTGTGTGGATAATTAATTGTGGCATATGATATGATAGTCTGCCAGATACAGACGAATGGATATGACTGCATTAAACGGGGTCTTATCGATAGTCATTATCAGATATCAACCTTCCACTCAAGCCTCCAAACTGTATATTTTCCATACAAGAAACATCACTTGAAATGAAGAAATTATGGAATGAAAATTCTGTTTTAAAAAATATAAAGGTGATTGATGTCGTCTGTGTTACATATGTGAATCTAGCCTGAGGCACTTAAGTGATTAAATTTCTTGGCATGTAGCCAATTAGAATCTAGAACTTTGATGGATGTCAGTGCAATGCCATTGGAATAATTCTGAGCTTTTGTGATACATAGCATTGTGTTGCTCTTCTTTCAATCTATTGATGCTTATGCTTTTGTTGAACAAAATTAATCAGATTTATTAGTCTGAGGTACTTCTTCTACATTTTCTTTTCTTCTCAGGATGAATCCACATTGATATGGTATTCTGGCAAAGAGGAGAAACAACTTAAAATAAGTCATGTATCAAGAATTATCCCTGGGCAGCGCACAGTAAGTTATCTTTTTTTTAAAGTTATTAATAATGTTTTTACCAGATTTTGCAATCAGTTATCTGCAAAACTTATACCAGGAGTTCACGACCTGATATCACTTTTAGGAACAGGAAATATTATATCCTACAAATCCACTAAATCTATGGTCTTGTATGAGAAACCACAATGTTCGTTTACATGCTGCATGTCTCTCCTGAAGTGGACAATACAATTCATTTAACTGTGCGCCTGAGGTCAAAATTCACTAGCTTCTATTCATAGACTGATTTCCAAAATGTAAAGGATTAGAAGTAATGTACCTGTGTACAAGTAAATGTAAAGTTACATTGATGTTTAATTGATTGAGGTGGTCTGAGGACGTGTGGTGGTCTATTGACTAAGGGCTTTTATCTTTATGTCGTGAGGGTTTATGGTACATACAAGAAATTGGTCTTTATGTTCAACAAGAAACGAATTTTCTTTTTGTGGTGGGAGGATAAAGAGAATCTTTACTTATGTAAGCAATTATAGCATTCATATTGCTGATTTTCTCATGAATACTCACAGCATTGCATGATGGACGTGAGGAAATGATAAGATCACTCTGTATTTATATCCATCCATAGATGTTTCCATTGTACATCTTCCTCTGTTAGTATGTGTACGAGTGCACATGATTACTTAATGTAGTAAATGATCATGTTCATTTATTGCCCATTTTTATTCTTTTAGGCAATATTTCAGCGGTATCCACGGCCTGAGAAAGAATACCAATCTTTTTCTCTTATATACAATGACAGATCTTTAGACCTGGTACGTATATCTTTTTCATGATGATGTTTTTTTTTTACATTTTACAATTTCCTTCAAATATTTGTAATTATTGTCCTAGTTTATATCATTTATAATATTGGTGCTATACTATGGAAAAAATCTGAATGTTATTTAGAGTTTGTTTCTCAATTATCAGGCCCAATCTGTCCAAATTATCTGTTTCGTCTCTATATATTTTTACTTAAACCTGAACTTGGTTTCAAGTTTCCAAATGGAGGCATTTGTAAACTTCAGTGGGTTTTTTTTGGCTGCATGTTTGACTTGCCGGAACACATTATTTTACAAAATTCTGCAATGTGCAAATCTTGTATAAATTAAAGGCATGCTTTAATTTTTAATTTATTACAACAGATATGCAAGGATAAGGATGAAGCAGAAGTTTGGTTTGTTGGTCTGAAAGCATTGATTAGTCGTGGTAACAATCGGAAATGGAGAACAGAATCAAAAAGTGATCGAGCATCATCTGATAGTCCGAGTGCATATACCAGAAGAAATTTTCCGTCAGGCTCACCTTTTGACAACCTCCATAAGGTTGGATTACTCAAGTGGTTCAGTATTTTCAAATATCTTCCAAAGTTTATTAAATTCGTTCTGTTGTTTATCGGGTTGCAGGATTCAGGTGATACTCAACGAATTCAACTGCCATATGAGATTGCTCCATGTAACGGCTTGGGAAAAGCTTTTTCTGATGTGTTATTATATACAGCGACAGCCAAAGTTTCCATACAATCAGAGTCGGTCAGTAATTCTCTTAGCTCGCTGTCTTCTGGAGGAACAGAGAACATCAATGGGCGGGGTTCTGCTGTTGATGCTGTGCGTGTAAGTCTCTCAAGTGCTGTAAGTTCATCAAGCCATGGATCTGGTCATGAAGAATTTGATGCCTTGGGTGATGTTTTTATCTGGGGTGAAGGCATTGGGGATGGGGTTCTTGGGGGTGGTATGCATAGAGTTGGAAGTTTGTCTTCTAGCAAGATTGATGCATTTCTGCCCAAGCCACTGGAATCGGCAGTGGTGCTTGATGTTCATAACATTGCTTGTGGAGTTAGCCATGCTGCATTAGTTACTAGACAGGGAGAGGTCTTTACTTGGGGTGAGGAATCAGGTGGAAGGCTTGGGCATGGAGCCGATGCAGATGTTCCCCATCCAAAGCTTGTCAATGCTCTGGGGGGTATGGGCATTGAACTTGTGGCATGTGGAGAGTATCATACGTGTGCTGTAACTCTATCTGGGGAACTTTACTCATGGGGTGATGGCACTCACAATTCTGGCCTTCTGGGACATGGGAGTGATGTAAGTCATTGGATTCCCAAAAAAGTAAGTGGGCTAATGGAAGGTGTACATGTGTCAACAATCTCCTGTGGCCCATGGCACACAGCTGTTGTAACATCTGCTGGTCAGTTATTTACTTTTGGTGATGGGACATTTGGTGCTCTTGGTCATGGAGACCGTATAAGCTCAAATCTGCCAAGGGAGGTGGAGACTTTGAAAGGACTTCGAACCGTGCGGGTTGCTTGTGGTGTTTGGCACAGTGCTGCTGTTGTTGAAATTATGGTTGAATCTAGTTCTGGCACTTCATCATCTGGAAAGCTTTTTACATGGGGCGATGGGGATAAAGGTCAATTGGGACATGGTGATAGGGGTACTAGACTTGCTCCAGAGTGTGTTAATCCTTTAGTTGACCTTAATTTTTGCCAAGTAGCTTGTGGGAATAATGTCACGGTAGCTCTTACAACTTCTGGACGAGTGTACACGATGGGGAGTAATGTTTGTGGACAGCTTGGAAATCCTGATGCAGATGGAAAGCTCCCCACCTGTGTTGAAGGGAGGATTTCTTCTAGTTTTGTGGAAGAAATAGCTTGTGGATCTTTCCATGTTGCTGTTTTGACTTCAAGGACTGAAGTCTATACATGGGGAAAAGGTGCAAATGGCAGATTGGGTCATGGGGATACCGATGACAGAAATAATCCAACATTAGTTGAAGCTTTGCGGGACAAACAAGTTAAAACTGTGGTGTGTGGATCAAATTTCACTGCTGTCATCTGCCTTCACAAGTGGGTTTCTGGTGCTGATCAGTCCATTTGCTCTGGTTGCCGTCTTCCATTTGGCTTTCGGAGAAAGCGTCATAACTGCTATAACTGTGGGCTGGTCTTTTGTAAAGCTTGTAGCAGTAGAAAATCTTTGAAAGCCTCTTTAGCTCCAAATATTAACAAGCCTTATCGTGTATGTGATGAGTGCTATACTAAACTTAAGAAAGGCATGGAGAGTGGGTTGATTTCCCGGTTACCAAAGCATCAAAGTGGAAGCAGTAACCATATTTCTGAGTTGGCTGAAAAGGACACTGTTGATCCCAGGCCACATGCACAAATTTCTAGGCTTTCTTCAGTTGACTCATTCAAACAGGCTGAAACTAAAGTTTCCAAGCACACTTTAAGATCGGAAATGGATAATAGGCCTGTTCCTACAATTTCCAATGGAAGTTTTCAATGGGGTAACTTTTATTCATCAAAATCATCAAATTATTTATCCGAATCTTCAAAGAAATTAGTTTCTGCATCTGTTCCTGGATCAAGAGTGACTTCTCGAGCAACATCTCCTGTTTCACTAAGGACAAGCCCACCTCATTCAATGCCACAACAAAGTCTATCTGATCTCGCACTCACTGACGTCACTGGCAATGATTTAAAGAACACAAATGATGATTTGAGCCAGGAAGTAATTAAACTGAGACTGCAGGTATATGCTTTATCATGCAATAATGTCCACATCGTTTACTTTGTTATTGAATCTTGCAAGCATGCTTGAATTGGAGTAATGTTTTTTTATTTGGCTTAAAGGACCACATTAACTGTCAAATAAATTTACACACTGGGCATTTATTAGGATGTTGATGTAAAATTGTTTTCTTTTCAGGTAGAGGAATTCACACAAAAATATAGACTCCTAGAAGATGCGCTGGAAAGAAAATCTGGGCAACTACAGGAGGCCACTGCAGTGGCTGAAGAAGAAACAGCAAAATGCAAGGCTGCAAAAGAAGTCATCAAATCTCTTACTGCACAGGTAATTGATGAAATTTTCTGAGAAATTCCAAGACTCAGTGCTTGATGCTCATAAGTGTGTGGACCTTGCATATATGAATTATTTTCGTAATTTCATTGTTAAATTTGATCCAATCTTAGGAATGAAAGTGCCTGTATTTATAGACTTTACACCTAGTTTTGAAAAAAAAGGTAAATGATTAGTTTCTGTACATGGATAAAGATTCTAAGAGCTTGTGAACCATACAGAACAAAAACTCTGCTGAAACTCTACCAGTTATGGATGGTGCAATCTATAGTTTAGTCAATTATAGTGTATCTGATATATGCTATGAATATGATCAGCGTATTAGGATATATACACAAGGGACTGCAAGTGCAATGCATTGTCATGAACAAATAAAATATTTTTAGGAACTTTGGTAAAACAAACAACGATGTTTCTTTGGGTGAAGTTTTTTTTTTACGTCTAGGGCAGATGAGAATAGCTTGAAGGGTCTCCCCTACTTTCATGTCTTTTTTCTCTCCCCCTCTTTCTTGTTGAATTTTGTACAGAGATCCTCGTCTCGTCTCCTTTCCTGTTCAGGGTATCTTTTATAATAATATTGCTCCTATATTTTGTGCAAAAAAAGGAAGAAAAAGAGAGATTGTGAGAGAGAAATTCAGTCACACCTGGCCTAACATGCTTTTGGGTGTCACAAGTATGTATATGGACTTAGCATGCACATGCATTCAAAGTTTGCATTAAATTAGATGCATGCATTTTCATTATTTTATTTTATTTTCCATGTTCAGATACACCATGCTTTACTTGAAATATTTGGATGCCAGTTTGATGTACAATGTGGAAGAATCTCTCCATCATGTTGGTTATCATTTTTCAAATTAAAATTCTTCAGGCGTTGTTAAAAAGAATTCCACATCTTGACATGTTATCATCATCTAATACTTTGGAATGCACACAAGCCTTTATCTTGTCCTTGTTTCACTTGTGCTTTAAATTCAAAGTTCTATAATTAAATGAGCTTGATGATCTCAATCAATGAAGGAAAGGAAATGTTTTGTGCAGAAGGCATACAGCAAACATAACAATCCACTTTGTCAGCAATGGTATAGGGTGTTATACGTGTGACCGTGTACCAGCTTCCAAAGTGGCTTGATGCCTAATTGATATTTCTGTGCTTGACCTGCATATGCAGCCCTGGGTTAGACCACGGGTGGCATTGTTAGTGGGCTTCTGCACCAGTTTCACCATCGATAGCCCTATATATAACACCCTGATCTATAGTATTTTTGTGTGTATTTATAAAGACTAATTAAACATCAGTGACCATGTTTGTTATGTATGACAATGACCCAATGTGCTTGGTACCTCATTCCCAGGCATGACATCTTTTTCTGGGCTTGGGCCTACAAACACAGTCCTGGTTTAGTGCATGGTGGGTGGTTTAGTGGTTTTTTGCACCAGCCCCACCATTGGAAAGCCCTACAAATACCTCACATATATATATTATATATTTTTTTGAATGTGTATATATACTCATTTAAGTCGATCTTCTTTTATTAGCTTCCCTGTCAGAAATGTATGGGGATCTCTATCCTTTAGTAACTTGGGATTTATGGTTTGAAATTTTGGCAGCTGAAGGATTTGGCTGAAAGGGTACCAGAAAGAGGTCCAACTGTGCACAAATTGGTATCAATGGCTTCAAACACCTTCAATATTCCAAGCTTAATGTCCAGTGAGAACAGCGCAAGCAATCTTGCACCTGAATCCAATGGCCACACAAGTCCACCATTAAGCAATGGAACCAGACCATCAACAGAAGGTCCGGAATGGGTAGAACAGGATGAACCAGGTGTTTACATAACCCTTACATCATCACCTGAAGGTGGTAAATATCTCAAACGGGTTCGATTCAGGTATGGGAATGGATCTGTAAGCTCTAATTGAGTCTTTTTAGATGAGAGTTTTAATAAGTCAATAACCTTAATATTAGATGAGAGTATGCATTGTGTGATGTTCTTATAAAGTGAATATTAGATGCATAAAGCATCGAAGTTATATTGTTTTAGTAGTGAACTATTAATTGATATAAGCTACTCAGCTAGTATAATATGAGCAAAAGCAATTGTTAATTCTTTTTATCTTTCATGAGACATCCCTCAAGATGTCAACTTAAAGTAGCATAGCTTTTGAGATTGTCTCCAATAGTCTTTGATCTGAAATTATGCATATTTAAGAACCCTGCTACCTGCTACTACTTTTAGAAGCTGGCTGTTGAGGAAACCGTGCTTCAACTTTCAGAAGTTCAGACTTTTAAATGACATGTCATTAAATTTAAAGCGGGTTTCATAATTTGGTATCCATTCAAGCTGAACTATCCCTATTCTGAATTACTTTGTTTTAGCAGAATTATTTTTCTATAGTATCACGTCTTTAACATCCATCTCATTTTTTTATAAACGTGTCCAGTCGAAAACGCTTCAGTGAGAAACAGGCAGAGAAATGGTGGGCTGAAAACCGAGCGAGGATTCATGAGAAGTATGAGATCGTGACAGTGGAGAAATCCAACAGCAGCCTTGCATCATCAGAGGGAAACGATGGTTCGATTAACTGACACGACTCACTCAACTCCGTTTCTAACCGGAAACTGTAAATTTGTTTTTTGCTTGTCCGGGTCAAGAAACGATGTAATTGAGAAGAAATGTTAGGTAAGGTACGCCACTCCTTCCCTGCTATCTGAAATGAAATTGTGCAGCTGGAGTAATACTTTTTTTTCTTCCGTATGTCATGCAATATTTTTGTTACGCCAATTCTTTCAGTTCTTGTCTGAGGGCCTGAACTGCTCTCTGTTTCTTTTTTTTTAATCCTTGTATTTTGCTCTTTATTTTTTCTTCATTGTAATACAGATGCATTTCGAGAAATCTAAAGCAGTTCTGTTTTTCTTGGATTTTGCCCCGATATATGAGCATGAAATAAAAGATCAAAAGCTCTGTAATTACTCTGTTAATTTGAGGTTATAGACTAGATGTGATTTTTTTTCTTAATCTGCTAAATTTGAGTTGGACTGGGACAGAGCAGAATTGTTGCTGGACAGCCATACTAATAATTTATATGCAGAATTTTCAGTTGTTTACATTAGTAAAAAAAAAAGTTGCTGTTACACAGTTCTTACATGCAACCCGAGGTGCATTCCTTTTTTGAGCATAAAGTAATATGTACAATTCTTTGGAGTATAAACTTCATTTTATATGGTGTCACATTTCACATTTCATGAATTATACACAAGCAAAAAAAAAAACATGTGACATGGTTCCAACATGTAGAACTTTATCTAACAAGCAGACACAACGATGAGAAGTAAACAGAAGAAATGTTGACAATTCATTTGGTTTCTCATCTGCAGTGAGGGCTCTGTGAGTAGCCAGGTTGATTTACTGATCAAAGCACAATCAAATATGCAGCTTAGTTTTTTATTTTTTACTTTTAAAGGGCGCATGCCACCAATGAACTTTGAAAATGATTTCATTCATGCGTGATAAAAGAAACTCATGAGTCCAATACTGCACGCAACAAAGGCACGAAAAGAATCAATCTTCACAGAACGTTGAAGAAAAGCAGTTCAACACAACATTGAATCTGCCATGTCGCAAACGATTTGCTTCATGGCATGTGTTCTGGTTTACAAGGCCCTGATAATCACATAAAAAAGTTGCATAACCATCATATAGGTGGGTATACACAAAAGAAAATTTTAAATATATCAATAAAAAAAATTAAATGATTATTTTTTTATTGTGTTTTTAGTTATTCGCGATTGATTGATTGACTATGGATAAGTTATGAATAAAATGTGAATAAGATGTGGATAATGATTTATAAAATGTGAAAAATAATTTGACATATGGGTCTCTGATTTATAATGTGTAGACAGATGATTTGAAAAATAAATCGAGTGAAATAACATAATATCAGAGGAACTTGGAATATTAATATCATCTTATTCCCATATATTCTGACATAGTTATACCTAATTATTCCTTATAAACAAATATGTTTTTTGAGTTTATTCACCCTTAATCCCCTACTTCACCCTTTGTTGTAGAAAATGTTACACTGTCATTATGCAGTCAATCTTGTAGTATGAACATGCCTTGAATTTGTTTTGAGCTATATATTTGTATAAATCACGTATTTTTATAAAATATAAAATGCATACATTTTTTTAATAAAATATATACTCGCTCGTGCACACATCAAAACAATGTTAATAAATAATTTCACCTGTCTACATTTATCTACTCATTATGTAGAGCTCTATAAGGTTAAGCCTGCGGAGATGCTTGGCAAGGATATTCGTACTCAGCGGAGTTGTAGCACGTGGTATATACTGGATCAACACCTCACGCTCTCGGTTTCACGTTGGCGTATTTAAAAATGTTAACCAGCTATAAAAAAAGGATTATAGAAAAATTCCAAACAATCAAACAACCTCAAACAATACCAAATTATATTTTAACAGGTTGTTAAATGTAATCTTACTCGTTCTGATAAGAAAAGATTTGACAAAAATTGAAAAAAAATTGGAAAAAAAAAAAAACAGACACTCTAACTGGTGCAACAAAAATCAATAAATCATAGAATAACATGCCACCCAATACGGATTGTCCTCAACATCTAAAGAATCATCCCATTGTTTTGCTTCTGCAGAGATGCCCCCCCACAAAGCTCTGGTATCTGTGACATTGGGGATTTTCATCATTTCATGTTATGTTTGTTCCAATGCAAGAAACCCACATTGTCAACTCTTTCACCAAATTACCTCAATTATGACATTCTATCATTCCATGCGACAAAATATTGGTGTAGTCTCAGTTGTGTTCAGGCACGGGCGATTTGGCTCTTAAGAAATTAGGTCATATTAGGAGGACAATGGTTCTACTTCGAGAATTTGTGAGAGCAATGTTGTGTTAGAGATTGGGGTCAGTACATTGCAGGGGCAATGGAGATCGAATTGTCATGCACCGGTATTCAATAGCGATCCAGGCAGGTGAGACGACAAGGATTTCAAAACTAAGGATGGATGGATACACCTCTTCTACGCTCTCCTATCCAGTGCAACCCACTTGTGCATTTAGTCAAGGTCATTTCTTTGTTATTTTTATTGTTATTTTATCCTCACATCGCCAATTCAGTCTTTATTTTACCGCTCTATATTATAAAAAAATCATTTCATGCTACAATTCACTATACCGTGGGAGGTGAATTCAGATCTTCCTCCTCTGGGTCAAAATTTGGTACAATCCGGGCTTCAATTACAGATGCGAGAAGAAGCGTCGTCAAGACTCACGTTGCCGTAGTATGGCTTCCGTTGCCAAGTCTCTTAGCTCCGTCTTTCGCTCCGATCACCTCAACTCACACCAATGTGGTGTCGGACTGTGTGTAAACGTACGAAGTTTTTGATATATAGATGTTTTCAACCACACATTTTTTATATTTGGGACTGATGAAACCTGGTGGAAGAATGCTAACAATGGATTGTTTTTTACTAGCATTAGAGTTACGACAAAGATTTCTCCAACATCGATGGTTTCATCACATCATTGACGTAGTCCTTATTAAGCAATAAGCAAGCCCAATATTTCCTTATTATTGGCCTTATTAACGTTATCAAAGCATGTCTCGTTAAATATTATACAACAAAGAGTCTTTATTAAACGTTGCATATGTCTCGTTAAATATTTTTTTATATTTACTAAAAATAGATTCATTAATTCAAAATAAAGAAATATACATCTTTTATCAAAACATATACGATAATATTTACTATTTAAAAAAGTGTTGTCTGAGTTTTAATCGATAAAAAAAATAAATAAATTGAGTCCAATTTTCCTTGTTTTTAACATCGGTGGGCCTTTAATATTTCCTTATAATTGGCCTGTTTGTCCGACACAGGCGCCAACAGTTGTCGAACCCCCCTCTTAAACCCTAACGAGTAACGCCCACGTCTAGGGTTTTTGCTGAACCCCTTCCCTCCCCCCTTTAACCCTGGAGACCCCCAGCAATGGCGGGCCCGGATTTCTTCGCCAACATGAACGACCACCGATTGAAGCCTCGATTGCTTCGGTCCATCGTGAGGGACCGCCTCCCGGAGGAGAACCGGCCGTTCCCTTCCCCGTCCGAGCTCTCCCACATTGTCTCCTCCATTAAGAACCACGGACTCCTTTCCGAGTCCGTTCACGGCCCCGTCGATCCGAAGACGATGGAGGGTTGGAAATCCGCCGTGGACGAGTGGGTCGATCGCCTGGTGTCGCTCGTGTCCGGTGACATGGTAATCATTGATAAATGTCGAAAAGAAGAAGATAATCTTGATTTGTTTGTTGTAGGATAGGGATTTTTTATTGGATGTTTTCTTTGGATATCAAAATCAGATTTTTAGTGCGGCCTGTGCATAGTCACAAAGTATTCCGAATTTTTCCAAATGTTCGAAAAACTACTCAGATTGAATACCTCCAGTACCTAAAGCCGGAACATAATTATGTTCATCTAATTGTGTCTTTAATGCATAAAAAATCCGGGTATCTGTTTAGTGTGGATGATTTATCACATTCTTCATAACTAATCCTATTTGTCGCTGCTGCTTTCACACCCAACAGCAAATTTTTTTTGTATGTATTTTTTCATGCTAATGACAGAATACATTTAGAAAATAGTTTAATTATCTTCATATATATATATATATATTTAATGTATTTATATGATGATTTATGAATGTAAATGTGCCATATTGAATGGAACACTTGTCGAATATATGACGTGCATGAACTTTGTGACTATGTGCTGTGATGTGGGTCTGATATGCCTTAAGGTCGAGCATTTTTTTTAAGGAAATAATCATTGAACCTATTTTGTTTGATGTAGAAAAGGAACTGAATGGGAATAAATATGCCCCAGACATACAACCTTTTTATCCGATAATTATCATGCGATTGTAGTTTAGCCCTAAATTAGCCTATTTGTGAAGTTTTATTTTTCATTTATATGGGATCATTGATGTAACTGACTATAGGAAATTCACTATTGGATGTTTTTGTTCATTTGGATGCTCTAGCCAGATAAGTGTTGGGCTGGTATATGTTTGATGGGGTTGACTTGTCAAGAGTGCAGCTCCGATCGCTTTCAGGCATCATATCTAGTTTGGTTCCAGAAACTACTGTCAAAGATTCAGGTTAGATACTTTGGATATATAACCTTGCTTTATATTTTTGTCCTTTAAGAGAGAAAGACTTGATGTAGTCCCCTTCTACTAATCAGTTCAATAAATGATACTTATTTTTTTAGCTATAAAGATTTCTTTGCTCTTATGTTATTCTCGGATAATCCCTTTAATTTCGGAGTTCCATGTCATCCTCTTATTAACATATGATGATCAATTTTGCTCTTTTAAGTATGTTTTTCAATGTTTTCCTGATCTCGTGATGCGTAATTGTGTGTAAATCAGCCTCCATCCGATTCTTATTTTGTGAAGGTCTCTTCATGCGCCGCCCTATCGGATCTGTTCACAAGGTTTGTTTACTTATTCCTTGTATGTCGATGTAGGAAAATCTATTACTGTAGCTATCACGGGAATGTTCTCATTTATTTTTCTTTGATGCTGCATACCTTGAAATATCTGCATGTAAACATTTACATATCCTCAATACTCGCGTGCATGTATTGACATGAATTAAATAGTCAACACGCCTTTTCTTTTCTTTTGAAATAATCAACAAGCTTGCTCTTTGCTATTATAAGGATTACAGATGATAGATAAAGGATGTCCCGCTAATTTGGTTTTGTCCTTGAGGATTGAACTATGGGATTTAGTGCCTCACATTTTTTTGGTTGGTAATTATTGAGTCACATTTAAGAAGTTTTAAATAGTAATATTGTAAATAACCGCTTTTCATCAATGTAAGTTGATATTGTTCTTGGCACTAATACGCAAATAAAATTTGGAGTGTACCACTGTAATTTAGATAAATTGCAGGTGGAGTGCTCCCACCTTTCCTAAAGAAATTGGTAGTCTGACCTAATTGATCTTGCTTATTTGAATATTGAATAGGGAAGCTGAGAATCTGAATTTAAAAATCCTATGACAAGAAAGCATACTTTCCGTCAAAAAAAAAAGAAGAAAAAGAAAGCATATTTTCTCAGTTTATTTATCATACATCTGCTGGTTAATTTGGATTATGAAGAACAAGAAGGTTTTAAATAGGGTAGCATATGTGGAGAACATGTGGAGCAGTGTTACTTTGTTTCCAAAGGAGTGGGAATTGTTTGATTTGAGGGTGGACTTGGTGTTGTCGCTTGTAGGAGGGAAGGGTTGGATGATTGGTTAAGACGTTATATAGGGTATCTATGTATCAGGGGTAAGCATGAATTTTATTTTCTTTTTTGGTCTTGTCTCCCTTTTTTGAGACGGGCTTTGTCCACCTTTTGTTGGAGTTTTACCGTTGACATAATAAAATTCTGGTGATGACTTCTCACTTTATCTGGGCAAATTTTTAATTCGTCATGGAAAAATTGAAAAACTTTAATTGGCAGTAAAAAGATAGCTTAACTTTTTTGCATATCCCTTTTTATATAAAAAAAATCATTTTTGCATCTCCTTGGATTATAAGCCTATATCTTGATGGTGGCTATCCAATTCATTGGTGCAACCTATATCTTATTGGTGGTTATACAGATTATTTTTTCTGCACATGCTTCCCCTTTATGATTGTTTTTGGGATATGGATACCTTATAGGGCATTATTTGCAAAGAGTGTAGAATTCCAAAGTATTCATTATATTTTGGTCTCCCTAGACTATTGGGTTGATGGAGGAGAGTCTTTCTTCGTTTCATCACTATTAGCTCTTTTTGAAGCTTACATTTTGCCTCTTGTGCGCCGTAGTTTCTACATAAAATAAAATGAACCACTTGTGAAAAATATGGCATGCTACATTGGTGGTTTTTGAATTACATCCTGTGCTCTTGTTGGATATATAAATTTGAGATTTTTTATTTGAAGGGTAAGATCTTTCCATAAGTAAAATGTTAAATCATTTCTTTTATAACGTGTTTGGTGATGTTTGCCACAGTAAGATTATCTTCATATGATCTTTATTCTATGGTGTGTGAGAATTCATAAAGCTGACAAGCAGTGGGAGTTGATATATTTGTGATGTTTTCTGTTGCGTCTTGTCAATGTTAAAAGATAAAAATTCTAATTAACATTTTAAATAAAGCATGAGATGCACTAATCTTTGACTCCAGGCCTCAATTGTCTGAGATTTTCTTTTCTTTTCTTGAGAACTTTGATGTGTGTTTTCATGAGTGTTGAGGATTTGCATTCTAAAGCTACCTCGTGATGACCATTGCCTCAACACTTCTCTTACATCTCTTTAAATACTGTCAAAACAGGTTGTTTGGGTTCCCAAATGTAAAGAAAGAAGCGACATCTCTTTCTGGCAAGGCTGTTCATCCAGTTCTGCAGTTATTATCTGATGATTCTGTAGAAGTAGTGGTGAGTGGTGCTTTATATGGAATTTTCCTTTAGTTCTTTGTTGGACTGTTTTTTTTCTTTTGGATTTTATTTTTTATTGTCTTTGAACGATAATATATATATGTTTAACTTCTGGCAAATGGATCTAGGAAAATCAGTGACCTGCACGTTTATCTGGCTTGAGAAGCTGAGTTAAGTTAGTAGATCCATGAATGGCATTTTTTTTATCATTATTCCTCAAGCTATACCTTTTGGTAGAAAAGGAATGATAGGTTGTTCGATGGTAGACAATACTATTGGAAAATATATGGTAATATGGTCATGCATTGTCAGTCTCCTCGAATAGCGGAGTACTCGTATCTTGAAAGTTGATAGAATAAAAATTGATAGGGGGGAAATTTCTCATGGAGTGGTATTCTCATAAAAAAAATGTTTTTTTTTTATATCGGAAGGACTCCCAGTGGCTGACCTTACGGTCGAGCTGGGTCATAAAAAAAATGTTGTGGAGTAGTCCAGCATGGTTTTGCTTTTTAACAGAGATTGGGGATATCCCTGATGTCCCATCGAACCTGATAGAGTAAATTGAGAGGAAGGAATTTATTGTGGGGTAGTCAAACATAGTTTTGCTTTTTAACAGGGATTGAGGATATCCCTGTGTAATGTTGTGTAGTAGTCCAGCATGGTTTTGCTTTGTAACAGGGATTGGGGATATCCCTGATGTCCCATCGAACCTGATAGAGTAAATTGAGAGGAAGGAATTTATTGTGGGGTAGTCAAACATAGTTTTGCTTTTTAACAGGGATTGAGGATATCCCTGTGTGTGTGTGTGTGCGTGCACATGTATATGTTTACATATATGTATGTATGTATTTTTACATTTGTGTATGTGTATGTATGTATCTATACATATGCTTATAGATATACATATATATATATATTTGTTGAGAAGAGGATAGGAGCAATTATATTAAAGTAAATGACCCGCTGTACAAAAGGAGATGATAGATCTCCAAATCAAAATCAAAACAAAGTGTTCTGTAGAAAGAAAGCAAAGAAAGACATGGGAGGGGAGACCTCCAAAAATTCCTCCTAATAGATGGTATTAAAACACTTGCCAATTAACACCAATGGTGTTAGAGGGTGAATCGCTTCCATGGAGATAGAGACCCATGCTCGTAGAGTAATTGTGATAACGGCCTAAGTATTCTCGATGTATGGATCTCTTCTTTTGGATGATGCAATCATTTTGAGAGATCCATATGCTCCAACAAACTGCATGGGGAACAAAATATTGGAATTTTGCGTTAGGGCTCTGTATCTCCTTTTCTACTTCTTATATGCATTCAATCCCACATTTCTGACATGGTTTTGAAACCATATTTGAGCCAAGGGTCCAAGAGACGAGTTCACCGTCACCCAAATATGAGAATGCTTAATGACTTATATTTGTACTTCAATAACATCTCGATCCAACAAATTTTATTTTTGAATAAAACGATATGCCTCCACCCTTCTATTAAGATAAGAACCGAGCCCAAAGTACATAACATAAAGCTAAAAAGAGATAAGGAACGATTGGCGATCTTAGTAGAAGAGTAATCTACTAGAAGATCATTCAAAGAGCTAACAAACCAACGACTCCTGAATCATCAATTGCCCTTGCAAAAAGACCACTAAACTAGATCTTGCGCAAAATTTTCCCACATCATGGATACATCTCGCAGCTGATTCCCAAATGTTCTCTACATGAGGTATACTCTCTCTGAACACTAAATTGTTGCGCTACATCCATGTGGACCAGGCCACTGGCGGTACAAAACACTGAGTGGTCTTTGCGCGAATTCTTCTGACACCATGCCCACGTAGCCTATTTCCTGCGCAGCAGTAAAGGTTCATTATTACTCAAAAATGAGTTTAGTTATATTGTTTAACAGTAAAAAGGAAGACTGGTAGTGAAAATATTTGTCAAGGATGGGAGCACTATCAGGGTAGTTGATTATGAATGTTTAGAACTTAGGATGTTATTGAGGCTAATGTTTATCTATGTTATATGCTTATGTATGTTAATATCTTGTAGAAATTCACTTCATAACAAAAGCAATATGCATTTAAATGTTCAATAGGTGCTCATTCATTAATTTGGAGACAGCACAATAAGTTATGGTGCATGCTTGTCAATATTTTCAATTAGTTCTTTTTAACAACCATACCCAACTGCTCATGTGATTTGTCATTTTTACTTAATTATGTTGACTTGTTCTTTGAAGTATACAATGTATTTTTATCAGAATACAATTTTTCTTTGATACCTAAATACATTGCAGGAGGGAGCAGTTGACTTATTATGCACTCTCGTTACACTCTTCCCATCTTCCATGCATCGGCATTTTGACATTGTAAGCCCCTTTCTTTCTGTCCTTTATTTCTGCTGTTATTTATTGTCAATGTTGCTGTTTTAATACAGTATCCAAATAAATTCACATAGACAATCCAAATTTGGAAGAACCTGGTCTCCCAATACAAAATTTGAGATAGTTTTGCTTCAGATTTTATGGGCTTTGGCTGAAAGTTCCTAAACTGACCTGAAGTACTGTTGCACTTGTGTTGAGCTCTGAGCTTAATCTGAACCTGATCTGTTTATGAAACGGGGTCTTTTTTTTTTTTTTTGAAAATGATGTCATTATTTCATATTAAAATGTAAACCGCATTATAATGAAACCATGGTTGTCTTGTCCCAATGCAAAGCAAATCCTTCAACAAAAGCTCAGGTCTTTTATTGTTTTTGCAATCTATAGAAAATTCTGAATTTTTTTGGCTTTCATCGATCCATTTTCAGAGGTAAACAAATCTTTCTCAAGAACACATTAAATTCGATATTAAAATTGAGGAGACTCCCCCCCTTCACGCACACCACCCCCCAAAAAAAAACTTTTTATAGACCAACATTTCTTAAGTAATACATCTCTGAACTTTTTCTTGCCAGGTTTGATTTTCAAATGGTGCTTCCCTCTCCCGCCTCCCCTCTACACATATTCTCTTGCACACCTAACATGATTCTTAATTTCATGCACTGGCATGAAGAAGCTCTGGTTGACTTCATCCCTTTGAAATTGACTGAACCCACTAAACCTCACTCCACTCAGGATTGGGTTTGAGCTCATGCACAGGTTGGGTTAACTTATATCCAGCACTAAATTGTCTGACAACTCATTTACCTGTCTGTACTCACCACCATGTTGTGAGTTCTCATTGATTCAAGATGAACGTAGTTGGGTTGTCTTAGTTTTCCATGAGCTGAGATATTACAGAATGGACAAAAGGTTCACACGAACCAGATATTACACTTCTAGAGACACATTGTTAGCATTAGCCATAAAGAATGTTTTGTAGTGAAGTTTATTAATGTTTTAATTTATTGAAACTTGTACTTGCCAGTGTGGGAAAGTGTATAGCTCTCTGAGAACCTTGTGGGAAGTGGAGTGCTTTTGGAGAAGATTCTTACATGGGGATGCTTCCAGAAAATAATGCTGTGGATCTTCCATACAACTCTTTTATTAAGTAAATGTAGAGCAAAGAAAACTGGATGAGGCTACATCCATTTTGGGGGAAAGACAATATCCTTCCATTCATCTAGGAGAGTATGGAGATTCTTTCATAAACACAACAAAAAAGAGTGATAAATCAGCCAAAGTTATATCTCAAAAAACAAAATGCCAAAGTGAAATTCAAGATCATCTCTTCTTTTTTTTTTTGGGGGGGGGGGGGGGGGGGAATGTTAGGAATTCTACTACCAAATTCATTTTAATTGGAGAGTGAAATTCAAGACCTTGATCCTGCATGTATGCTGGAACATTTGGTTGACTAAAAATGAAAAGCTTCTTCAATGAAGCAACCCTAGTTGAACAATATGTGGGATGGTATCCTGGGACGCCTAGAGCCCATTGTGCAAGATGAAAGCATAAAGGAAAAACAGAAAATTAAAAACATAGCAAAAGCAGGAATTAGCAAGATCCTGATGCTTGGTGCCTCTAATGCACGGGGATGCTGGGACCATGGCCATTCTCGCGTCGGACACGGACAGGCGCCCGACACGTGTTGGACACGTCCTGTGTGTGTCCTCTGATATTTACCAGATTACCTTGTCAGATATGGCCCATACACGACATGGGAGCCAAAAATGGTTTTTTTCTTCTTCTTTCTTTTTCTTCTTTCTTCTTATGTCGTAAAGCAATTCTTCCCTGAAGTTGATTTATTTCTGTTAATGCCGTTGCTTGTTAGTGCTTTTGACCTCATGAAGTATATTTTTACATTCCTAGTCCATTCATCTGTAAGTTTATAAGATCGAGAAACAATGTTTTTGACAGGCTGAAACTGCTATCGTGTCAAAATTCATGTCAGGGAGATGCAGTATGAAAATGTCTGAGGTGAGAATTCTCTGGCCTTTATTTTGTAATGTTTGTCTATTACAGGAAATGTGGACATAGAAGTTTGGTTCTCTTTGCATTTGTGGTTCTGGAAAAGGATAATACTAAAATGTGTTTTTCTTATATCTAGAAATTTGCTAAGTGCATAGCATTACTTCCAAAAGCAAGGGGGGACAATGAAAGCTGGTCTTTACTGATGCAAAGGATTTTAATATCTATTAATGTGCATCTGAATGAGTCTTTTGAATTATTTGAAGAAGGTATGACCTTTCACAGAATAATTGATCAGACTTGCTGTTCACATTTTCATAGTGGATGCTGAAAATTAAAATTCCCATGTTTTGCAGAAACTAGGCACACTGAAGCCATGAAACTCTTAGTTCCATCAGGAAAGGACCCCCCTCCTCCCCTCGGTGAGCTATCACTGTCAGATGGAACTTCTGATCAAGGAATTAAAAGGTTTAGGCAACTTCTGGTGCCTAGGATATCAGTTCTGATGCGGTGCTGTTGTGCAATGCTTGCTAATTCTTATCCTGTACAGGTAGACTAAAAAATGGCCCATCAATGACTCTAGTCGTGAATATTATAGAGATAAGATGACATGTTTAAATATTGTGCATAAAACGTAAAGAAATTACTTTGTTTATTGAGCAGGTGACGGTTCCTACCCGCGCTTTGTTGGCACTTGTATGGAGAGTACTGTCAGTGGATGGTTCGCTTCATGCATCCATGTCTCCCTTCATTACTTCCTTGCATCAAGAGTTGATCTGTTCTGAGCTTCCAATTTTGCATTTAGAGACCCTGGATCTTCTGACTGCAATTATTAAGGGAGTGCGTAGGTAAGCTGTTAGTTTGACTTGAATATACCATATAATTGAGTGTTTGAGGAAAGATATGACCACCAATGATATTTAATGTCCAAATGTAAAAAAAGGAGATTAAATATACATTTTTGCAAGATATCAATATGTCACCATTTTTTCGCTCCCTCTCTTTTTTCATTGTAATCATACCTCTTGGTTTACAATGTTCTCAGCTGTATTGTTCTGAAGCATTTACGTACATATTTCTTTGTCATTAATATTTAGTTATCTGAACATCATTGTTTGATTTTATAATGTGATGCAAATTTGTAATTTGCACTTTCATTTTAATTGTCCGAAAGCATTGCTAGATTTATGGTGTGCTATAGTTGCATTGCTATGTTTTTCTGTAAAAATGTGTAGTTAATGAAATCCTATTTGGTATGGTGATGGACTGGATATGCTGCTGATACCATTCCCCATCTTTTTGTGCAGACAACTTTTACCACATGCTGCAGGGGTTGCACGGTTCCTAATGGAGTATTTCACAAGAGCCGCATTACCCGACTTAAGGATAAAGATTTATTCTATTATGCGAATACTGCTGACGTCCATGGGTGTTGGTATGTGTTAATCACTTGATATAGCTTTAAGATGTGTCATTTGTATTCAATAATTCTGTAAGCTTGTCCATGTCCTCTTGTGTATTCATCCTGAATTTATTCTACTTATTTATTTTTCTGTGAAAGATGTGTTTGTGATCAGCTTTCTTTTGGAAAGACAAATTGAGACTTAGAAAATTGTCCATGCTATCAAGGTGCATTACTTTGACATGACTCTTAGCAACTAGGTTCACTAAAATGTTCATACATTATACATACAACTAATGAAAACTAGTTTCTTTTGATTAAAGGCAAATGCCTTATGTAACTCCACCTATGCCGCTTCATGATAATAGACTCAAAGCTCGATGCTTGATGGAGAAGGATGGCACTGATTTACAAATGGAACAAATGACTTATAAATTCTGCTGTATGTATGAAACAAATGCCTAAATAAATCAACTGGTAACATAGGTAATATGGAAATTACTTGAGTGAAATAATGAGACCTTGGAGGCATTATAATTCCTCTGGAAAAAAAAAGAACAATTGCAAATTATGGCTCATTTAAAACCTGAATGTGATTTATTTATGATAGTTTGGATTCCCTCCCACCCAAAAAAAAAACTCCAGAGGGGAAAAGAAGGAGAGAGAAACTACGTATGAAGATCACAAACAAAAAAAATGAACACGTGCAAGAAAGAGACAAGAAATAAATGCCGGCTCTCAATTTTTATAGGTCAAAAAGCGAGAAATTTCTGTACACAATAAAGAAAGTCCTGCAGTTTTTCTGCACAATATCAGGGATAAGGAAAAAGAGGTCGTTCCCCAAGTTTGTCACCTCCAGGAGATCATTTAGTCCCTGTTTGGGTAGTGACGTAATCTATTATGGGATAGATAATCATTCCAAATAACTATACCAATTGAATCAGTCATTTTTTGTTTGCTTATGTTTTTAGTTATTCTCGTTGAGAAATGTAATCATGAAATTTTAGTTGTTTGGTTGACCATGGATAAATTGTGGGTAAGAAATGGATAATGATTTATGAAAGATGAAAAAATGATGTGAAATGTTGACCCCCTTATTTTTAAGAGGTGATAATAATAAGTTATTTGACATGTGGACTCCCTTTATACCAGTGGAATAGAATAAGTAGTAGAACACAATATAATGGGGGATATGGTGTACCGATATCATCTTATTTCTTTCCACCTATTTAACATAGCTATACCCACCCTCTCTTTTTTTGCAAATATATTTTTTTGGGTTTATTCACCCTTGTTCCACCCTTTTCACATCTTTTCTTCTACACACAGTGAATTAAAGTTCAGTTTTGATGGCAATGCTTTAAGTTATCCTGGGATTGCATACATTGGAGGCATTTGTCATGATGATGGTAGTGTTAGAAGCTTAGAACACTATCTACTCTATTAGAGAATGTCTCCATTGAGGCACATTGTGTCCTTTTCTTATGATGTGCTCATGATTTATGAGAGATAACATCTTCTTTCAAAGGATTTAGAAAACACCATCAGGTGCTTTTAGCCAGGAAAAAAGATGACCAATGGAGGCCGTGTGACTGGTTGAGGAGATTCTTTAAAGTGAGACAACAAGAAAAACAAGATGTCATGCCAAATGTATAGTGACTATGCTAAATAATGCTTTTGTACAATGTATAACAGTTATTGAAGTGCACTCCTTTTTATGTGGCCTTTATTATGTCAGAATTGTCGCTTCTACCCTGGAGGACATTGGCTACTTGTATTTTACCTTTTTGCTTTATTCCCTTCACCTACTTTAGATTTGTACTACGACTTCAGTAATAATATCGTGGTAGCATATCTACCTAAACTTTAAAAAAAACTATTCTCTTGACATAGAGTTTATCTCCTAGACTTATGTAAAGAGAAATTATCCACATTTCGTACATCATAGAAAAAGAAGACTATTGAAGCTCCCACTTGTCAGTTTAACCTGAGAAAGCACGACCAGGTTGTAGAAATGAAAGCATAATAGCTCACTGTGACGGGTGTGGTCATTCTAGCACTAATGGCACCGGATCCCATTAGAAGCGAACCGAGCTTTGGTTAAGTCGGCGAGCACCCCTCTCTCCATATAGGAGGTCGGGGGATCAAACCCAGGGGAAACCAATTTTGAAAAAAAGAAAAGAAAAAAAAAGCTTGCTCTGACAATAAAATCAGAAACGCTATTGCCTAATTAGATCTTCTTCGACCCACTTGAACCTGGCCATTGATGGTATGGTGGTCTGGAAATGCAACTTAGATGTAGGTTTCTCAGTTGAATCCTACTATGTAATTTGGGGGTGAGGGGGGGGGGGGGGTGCTCGAAGATTTCTGGGGACATCAGCCAGGAAGATATCCGGACCTTTGAAAGATTATGGAATGCCAGATAAGGTCCTTTTCATTCATTTGCAAATCAAGTGCTTTAAAACTAATCAGTTCCCTTTCTGTCTCACCTATAGGGCCTGCACTTGTATTATATGGAATTCCTTCTGGACCACACTGAAATTCATTATGAATTAGATTTCAGGCCAAACAAACACTATGATGCTCAATTCTGCAGACTCTTTTCTATATACTGGTTGTTTTCTTTCAACTCTGCACATTTAAGAGTAATTCTTATGGTATTTTAATTCCGGGAAAGTTTTATTTAGAAAAAAGAATTCACTTTGTAGTTAATGCATATTTTCCCTAAGTTCCCATTGTTCTCTTTGAACTGTAATGTTTTCTGCATGTTTAAATGCTTTCTTTGTATAACTCCTTCAAAAAGGATTTGTTATCTAGTCTAGCCCAATATATCTTTTTTATTTTTCGCTTCTTTCACTCAGTTTATGGATCTGGGTAATCAATTAGGTGTTGTACTAATTGGCAGGATTGGATCTTGAGCAGGAATGGCACTATACATTGCTCAGCCTGTAGTTAACAATGCATTTGCTGATTTGGGCTACATTGCACATGGAAATGGCTCAGTATCTTGCATTGCATATTCCTCAAAAGCTTCCTTTGAGCTTCAGCAAAGTAGCAATAAGAAAAGGAAGCATAGTATTGAATCAGCAAAGGAGTCCCCGAACACGGCATACCAGGAGATTGAAGCACTTAGCAGTAAACCAACAGCCCCAATGTCTGTTCAATTAGCTGCACTGGAGGCACTTGAAGACCTTGTAACTGTGGTATTTTTCCTTCTCACGAGTCCTCAAATAAAACTCTTGCTTTGTGTGATATGTGATCATACATTCCCGATTTTATGTCTTCTAATCGCCATGACTCTAGCTAGTATCATAAGATGCATTGCATGAAATACTCTATGTATACCATGCAGGGTACTTCTCAACAACAACCAACTTCAGACTATCAATCTCATCAATAAGTGGTATATATCAATGTTTCTTGTTCTCCATTATATCATACCACTCCTTCAACCGTCGGCATCTGTGGGTGTGAGTGTGCATGTCCATGTGGGTGTGCATACGTACAAGTGCGCTTGTTTGCATGCATGCAGCATATATGTGTGTGACATCATTAACACGTGTGGGTGAGATGCCATATTGATTTTTTTGGTTCCTCTCACAAGGATCTCTCGTAATCTAATTGATGAATTAAGTGATTTTGGTAACCTTCGCACTCTTTTTTTTTTCTTCTTTTGCTGCCTGTTGTGGATCTTCTACAACAAATATATCCAGAAATTTCATTGTTAACAATCAGTAAGACCTATTTTTACAGTCGCCAACCCTATCATTTAGTTGGTGCCCTTCTGTTTAAATTAGCTAATAACTTGACCCATCATTAACTTACCTATAATGACCAGTTAGAACAAATGTTTTCTAACATTTAAGCTGTTCTGTTTCACTATGACTTCATTAAATCTTATATTGGTTGTTCTTTAGTAGAGCCTATACTTGTTGGTTGTTGTGTAGTACCTCATTTCATATTTCAAACCCGTGTCTGTTGTGTTGGGCTTTCACAATTATGTGATGTTAAAGAACAAAAAAAAGAGTTCATCTATAGCTTGTTTGGATTTTTTTTCCAGGGCGGTGCATTTGGGTCTGAATCTTGGCGTTCAGATGTGGACCTCCTCTTGGTAACCGTAGCAACAAATGCCAGCCATGCAGGATGGTCGCATGGGGAGAAGTTTCTAAAGATGGTAGATGAACAATCGATCACTCGAGCTGACTTTCAGCTTGCTGCATTTAAGGCCCTTTTGGCATCCCTTCTCTCTCCAGCTCATGTTTGCCCCCCTTATTTGTCTCAAGGACTTGAACTTTTTCAGAGAGGTAAATTCTCATTTGCAAACAATAGCTTCTCAAGTTTCTCAAAAAAAAGTTGTTCATTCCCTGTTTCAATTGAAAGCATTACTGATATGCCTTTGCAGGGAAGCAAGAAACTGGTACAAAACTTGCCGAGTTCTGTGCACACGCAACAATGGCCCTAGAAGTACTCATCCATCCCCGGGCCCTTCCGCTGTCAGACATCCCAGCAAATGATCATCACAAGTTTCCGGACAGTATAAATTCCAGTGATCAGATGCCCAAGACGCCATTTTTAAAAGATGGCATGGGTCTTGACGATAAGCAGCTATACAATAGTTGGTTGGGGTTTGAAGAAACCAAAGATGACACACACAACCCAGATAAGCCAACAGAGGATTCCAAAGATGCGGGGGAGGTCATTCATAAAGATTCTGAAGCCGAAATGACAAATAGCAAGGTTTTGGGTGGTGCCATTGGAGGAACCGATGAACCCAAAAACACTGTTGATGTGGATATGAGAGGAGAAGATGAAGATCAAAGTATGGTTGATGTCCAACCATCCGAGTCTCGCCTTTGTGGCGTAAATGGTGGCATTGTTACTTGTGATAACAATGCTGTGGTCTCCGCTAGTAATTTGAGTGGTGATGTTTTGGAACCTAGACAAGATGCAGCTTCAGCTGTTACTGTGCCAGATAAAAGCAGAAGGCCAAACAGTCCTATTTTGGATAAAGGGAAGGAGCTAGGTTTCCAATATGATTCTGACACACCTTCCATGAATTCTCTTCCGGAGATTAAGGACATAGATTCTAGTGATTCAGATGAGTGAGATCCTGTAGAATTGTTTACATGTTTTTATTTTTATTGTGTTTTATTGGATGTGAAAATTTTGTAGCTTAAAATCATATTTAGGAAATCTGAGTTATATTTTTCGCTTTCTTTGTTAGTGTACCAATGTATTGCACTTGTAATGCATGTGATGGGAGAATATATATATATATATATCATTTTGTAAAATTGTCAAATTTTATTGGTTACATAGGTCAGTTGGAACAATTTTTTTTTTTTTTTTGAAAAATCAGTTGGATCAATGTTAAAAATTGCTTGGACTGTCCCTAGTCCTGTTGTGGTTGTGTAGTCATATTGATGTTAAACTTACTGGTTCATATTTATGGAGAGTATGATATTGAGAGGGACTTATCATTCATATTTGTCTCCATCGCCTAAAAAATCTCTTAAATCATTATAAGAAAAATTAAACACTGATTAATATTAGTTTGTGATATTGTGATTATGTTGAATAGGTCTCTATTTGGATTTAAAGTTCCATCCCATCATTGGTTGATATGGTATACGGGAAGATGTTTACCCCCTCTTTAGATATAAGAATTAGGTTATTCGATGTAAATAATCATGCCAGTGGATTAAGCTATTTATGTTTGGGTGTATTTTTTGTTTATCGTTAGGAGCGGAATAATGGAGTTTTTGTTGTTTGGTTGATCATAGGTTACTTATGGATAATAGATGAATAAAATAGATAATGATTTATAAAATATGAAAAAAAATGGATAATGATTACAAAATGTGAAAAAAAATTAAAATGTGTTCCCTTCTAATTTATAAGAGGTGATTTGATATATAAACTCCGTATCATTGTGGCATAGATTGGATAAAATAATTTATTTTCAAGGGAGGACCTGGGATATTAATACCATCTTATCACCTTTATTGTAGCATTACTAATATCATCTTGTTCTTTCAATATAAACAACTTTTTTCTTATTATATCAATGTTATTCCATCTCTATTCTGCTTTCCAAATAGATGATATTTTATCAGCTTTCCGAAGAGAGTGAAGTAGTACATATGCAATCCCCCATCTGTCTCATGACATAAGGGTGGAATTCCTGGATGAATCAGAAAACTTTAAAAAAAAATATTTTGTGAGTATAAACTATAAATTTTGATAGCTATGTTACTATTTAGCTAATAGCCTAATACCAATGTTCTAAAAAGCGTTAGGCGTTAGTCGAGCGGTTGAAGGGGGACTGGGGATTAATCGGCTAGGCGGAGATTAATCGGTCAGTACAAAATAATACATACATGTGTATATATGTGTGTGTATAATACCTAAATATTGAAAAAATAAAATAAATAAAATAAACTAAAGAAGATAACTGACATGACACATAGATATTCATGAAGAAAACGTGTAACTATCACATAAATAAATCATGAAGAGAACATAAGTAGAATCATACAAATAATCATAAAGAGAAAATATTCAAGTGTATCTATGACATAGATAATACTTAACTAATAGGTGTAACTATAACATACTACATAGAGAATAAAGAGAAAATGTCAGCAATTAAATAATCTAAATTTGCAACAAATTTTTTTTTAGGCCGACTAGTTCCCGCCTAGACCCGCCTAGGCGGTCGACTGCCTAGACAGACGATTATG
Source organism: Acorus calamus (assembly GCA_030737845.1). Lineage (NCBI taxonomy): Eukaryota > Viridiplantae > Streptophyta > Magnoliopsida > Acorales > Acoraceae > Acorus > Acorus calamus. Next base: position 26,643,080 of record CM060866.1, on the reverse strand, counting down.
TCTTAAGCGGTGCGGAAAGGCCCCGCTTACGCTTAGGTGGTCAACTAGTCCCCGTCTAGGACAACTTTTTAGAACATTGCCTAATACCATGGAGATTGAAATAGGAACAGATATTCCCACTACCACAATATTGACCGTCCCACCACCCTATGGACCCCATTAACCACATTTCATGATAATCCTAAACCCACCACAACATATATACAACTTCTTCTTTTTTTATTAACGGTGGGCAACGCTACCACAGTTTTATAGAAGGACACATCTACTCCCACCAACCAGTTCACTCTCCCCACAAACCTAAAAAAACAAAAAAATTCATTTATAGAACTAATTTGAACCTCATTAATCCCACCAACCATTCGACAATCACTCTGTCAACTTTTCTTTAGAACGATCGACGGTCACTCTGTCAACCTTTATTTGATACATTCGACAATTGTCTTTGTCAACCATTGTTTAAAACATTTGACAATAATTCTGTCGATCACTGTTTACAACATTCGACAAGATATCTGTCAACCCTCTTTTACAACGTTCGACAGTTGGTTTGTTGATCTGGGCGGCCTTGTTCGATTGTAAAAGTGTCGAATTGTATATTAAAAAAACATGGATACCATATGATTTTAATCAAATTTTAAAAGACACTAAGTATAATTTCACCACCACCATCACCACAATAAACTTCCACAATCACATACACATTCACATTCACATAGCCATATTTTTTTTAAACCATCACCAAAAACCACTCCCCCTCTAAACCAAACATCCAATGAAGGAAATAAATAAACATAGTCTTTTTTTTTCATTTGCTCTGTCTTCATCAGCCGAACATCTGAATACAAGTGGTTAGTCACATGCACTCATCACCTTCCAAGTACAGATATTAAATTCTCAATCATCTTCTTTTTCTAACATGCAAATCAAATCCAAATATGGAAGAGCAAGTATGACATGAAATTTCATCACCCCAATTATAGTCTTATTTATCTGTCTTCCTCTTTTTCTATTGATATATATATATATATATATATATATATATATTCAGAACATATTAGGCTTAGCTTCATCACCCCAATTATAGTCGAATAGTGTTTCAAATTTTAAAATGTTAGTGTTCGACTATGCTTTCGTCGACAACTGCAAAGAAGGGTTGATTGATGTTCTGTCGACCTGGGGTGGTGCGGTCGACATTGAATTTGTCGATCCATATTTCCAGAAGTTGTGGGTCAGCATGTTGTTTCATTCACAAAGTTCACACTCATGCAATCACCAAAGACCAATAACAATACATCACTTCACCATACATATTAAGTTATCAATATCTCATTACATTCATGAAGATTCCAAAAGAAAGTCAATATTCACACACATGTTTTGGGGGTTTCTATCCAAAATCCTATTTACAACTCTTTTTTTTTTTTTTTGGAATAACCAATTTTTTAATCAACATTTTAGTTTTCATAAACCCTAAAAACAAGATCTAAACAATGAGGTTATTGTTAAGATGATTATTGAAGAATAAGAAATAATGGTTGACCTATGCGGGTTGTGGTGATGATGATACGGCGCAGACAGATGTTCGACACGGATGAACCTACGGGAAAGGATGGCAATGCAGCCGAATTATGGTGGAAGTCACTACAGCGGCAGAGCCACGATGAGATCAGCAGGGAGGGAGAGGAGAAAAGAAGAGGGAAGGAAAAAAGGGAGACAAAATCTGTGAAAGAGTAGGGAGTGATGGGATAAGAGGTTTCTTTGTTTGGTATATAAAGAATGGTGGGATTAGGTATCAGAAAAAGTAAGGTTGGTGAGTTTAGGAAAGAGGTGGGATGAGAAAATTGTAAGGTGGGATTAGACGCACCCTTTATAGAAGTGAGACTTGCATATATAAATTTCTCCTTCCTCTATCGTTGCTGCACACTACCACCACCTCCACCTATCCTTCTGCCACCGCACATCCACCCTACCTTTTTTTGGTTGGGTTGGTGGGGATGAGATTTACATGTATATGGTTGGTGAGAAGGGGTTGATTAGTGGACTTAATGCTTTCAAAACAAATTAAATAATTGGGTTCTTTGTATTTTTGGTTGGTGAGATTAAGAAATGCGTTAATGGGCACCTGATTGAAATCGCTTATCCACTTTTGTATCTATGCCAATTGAGTAAAACTACATTTCTATGAAGGAAAATAATTTTTGAGCCCCAACTGGTAGACCCTATCTTAAGCCCCATGAGGTGGCGAATGTGAATTTTCTATGTTACCCCCCTTAACTAATTTATGTGTTGCTTCCATAACCGGTCTAATAATTACGGGATTAGTTACGATTTGGAGATCACTCCCTTTTTGGAATATACGCATTAAATTGCACATTTAAGAAAATAAAAAATCACGAGTTTCATTTTTTTCTTATTCCGTTTGATCTGTTGCAACGAAAACAAACATTAAATTTTTTTTTCATTCACATTTGATTGGCGGAGAAGAGAAGATGTCAACGTTTTTTTTTTGTGCGATCTGCTTTGTGGTGCAAACATTCAGGTTAGGCCAATCGGAACTCCCAAAAATTGATGATTTATAATTTTTAGATCCAGTTTATTTGGTGAAAGTGAAAACAAATATTGAAATCATTTTTTTTTCCAGTTTAATCGGCTGATAATATAAGAATTACATGATTTGTGGTGTAAACAATGGTGATCCATTCAGATTAGACTGTTTTCGATCTGAATAATTCAAATTGATCTGATTTTTTAACTATTCATTTGAATCATCATATATATATTTTTTACAGGTTTTAATTTAAATTAAGATATGTGTAGTGTATCTGAATTCTGATGCGTTCTTGTGTTTTACGTATGATCTGTATAATCAGCTTTTTAGTAGTGTGTATATGTACATTTATGCATATTAAGTCATTCAGCATATTTTAGAGCTTTGAATGATCAGTATTCAACTCATTAGATTCAATATTCGATAGTATCGAATGTGTAGATGTTAATTCCAATTCCAGATACATTTGTATCTTGATGTTGTTTCCAACTCAATTTGAATTTGAATTTATTATTTATATGGATTTGATTAATGCCTATTTGATTCATATTTAATTGCTTATTTTTTTTATGTATATAAAAGCTCGAATGACTTTTCATTGAAAATCTATGTATATTCTTTTAATTAGCTTGTGTTCCATTAAATAGTTTGTTTGGTAAGATAGAGTAGTGTATTTTAATTATATAACATGTCACAACTTTTCAAAATTTTCAGCAGGCAGTGATGAGGATTGTATAGATGACACATGTGAAGACTCAATTCATTTGAAAGACATCCATGATGCATGTGATCTGGAAACCAGTTTGATGAATGAATTGTATGATAAGATAAGTTCACTCGCCTTTCAAGATTCGAAGTAAAGGACGACCACCATCAAGAAGGAAGACACCCAAGGTCTATAAGTCAAGGAACAAGAAGACAAAAATACCTCAAAGCTCTAATTTTTAGAAGGTTGTAGAGGGCTTTTTTATTTGCTTCATTGTACAACACATTTGATGTTAATGTGTTATGTGAATGTGTTTTTCACCATTTTGCAAAGTGTTTAATGTTTTATTTTATGTTTTCATATATTAATCTTATTTTATATACACATCACAGCTTCAGATTCAAATCATTCTTTCTTTGTCAAGTCATACAGATTTTCAGATACAATTTTCAAATTAAGATACAATAAATATTTAGGTAACAAACTTGTACTTAATATGTGAAAGATATAGCCAATTTGATATGATTCAATTGAATTAAGATACATTTAAATAAAAAGGACCAGATTTTGATAAGTATAGAAAACAAGCTACCTCACAATTACCAGGTATAGTTCACATATTCATCACATTGGAAGATACAATTCATCATGACAGATGTGTAAAAAGATTTCAGATGTAGAATATAATTTAGATACAGCTGAAATGAAATTATGTGTGGTTAAACATATATTTCACAAACACATCTCCCAAAACAGTACATTGAATATAGTACTTCATAATCAAACATTTACAAATAATTCATCAAGTCTTGATCCAAATTGTTGTTCATTTATAAACTCCATTCTTTCGCTGATCAATCTTCCATGTACATCTGTCTGACCATATAATCTTCGTCTGTATATGAATGGTGTTTGTCATTTAGAAATTTATGCATAATGTGCGCCCTTATTGGTCTACACTGCTTCCTATCCATCATATCTGTGGTCACTTGCTTGTTTGCAGCATGTTGTTTTATTATATTCATGATGATTGACCCACAATCCATTCTGCAATAAATTTATTTTATTAGAGATACAAATAATAATATGAATTTTGGACTTTTATATTGATTGACACTTACAACATTCGATTTTGCTGCGGTGTGTCTCCCACTGATATGATTTCACTATCTTTGTTGCCGGTAAAGTGTTTGCCAAACTCTTCCCTCTGTTTTTAAATATAGGTATACATAAAAACACATTCATACAGCAATTCTGTCTTTTTGAGATTCTGTATAATACGATTGATATTCAGTTGCCAAAAATTATCCTTTGAGAAATCATATTGATACACAACCAGATACAATTGATATGTCATTACATTGAAATACATGTGCACCTTTTTTTTTAAGATACCTAGTATCTTAAAAAAAAAATAGTTCACACATAAAAAGTAGAGGTTTATATTTCTGATACATGTATAGCATCCACATTCCACACCAATAAATGATGATTGTTATTTCAGATACAGCCAAGGTTACACATGTTTAATGTATCTAGATACACTGGGTATCAGACTCATGTATCTGAAAGATAGATACACTAAATTCATTTAGAGACGGTGGGTGCCCCATGTTTACCGTATCCATTGTGTCATATTTTCAGATACACTAAATAAATTAGTCTACATATCAAATTTGTCTATATAGCATAAAGATCTTAAAAACCATTTGTTTGGTTTTCAAATTCATGTATCTGAAAGTTAGATTTGTTTGTATTGCTAAAGAATATGAATTAATTCCAGATACACCATCTGTTTGGTTTTTAGATTCATGTATTTGAAATACTGATTTGTTTAAATAGCAAAAAAAAAAAAATCCAGATAAACTAATTTGTTTGGATTTCAGATTCATTTCGGATTTCATATTCATGCATTTGAAATTGTGTTGTCTCATATTTGAATATGAAAATAAGAGATTTCTTGTATAAGAAGTGCAACAAATCTATCCAATCGATGTGTTTACATAGAAAAAAAAAAAAACAAAACATCACAGGGAAGAAATCTAACATTTATTCTTCGTCATCGTCGAAGATTAGTTTGGGGAAGAGAACGGATGATATTATCTCTTGGTAACCGATTTTTCTTCTTTTTTTTTGTGTGTTTGTATGTTTTCACTCAATTCGTAAACCTAACCTTTTAGTTTTTTCAAAATATGTTTAGTCAAGGAGACGATTGTAGTTCTTTTGGTTGCGTGATTTTTGGGATTCCGAAAACGAGGATTAATAGCGGTATTAATTGGAGCTTATTTTTAAATTTCTCATGAGAGTATTCTAGTCATTGCCTTTTTTATGGTTTGAAAAAGTCAAATTAAGAACAAATAGGATTGTGTCACCTAATGGGGCTTACCAATGGAGCCTAATTTCTAGGGCCTAGCAACACCCTTCTATGAATGTATGCATCTACGAACACAACTGTTAAAACTATCATTTAAAAGTTTATAAATCATTATTCCTCTCTTATCTTTGATTTATTCATTGTGTTTTTAGGTTTTCCACGACAGTGTAGTGATAACTGAGAAATAATGGAAGCGAAAGACTCACAATGGCCTCTCACAGTTGAACTTGAAAGCATGACTTGGTATCAACTCCCTTTGATCACACATATAATCTGAAGGTCACTCAATGACTACATCAAACACCCACAATTGCATGTTCTCCAATCCTGTCATCTCATTACACAAGAATTTCGGGAAGAAATTTTGTCTATTGCATGTTTCTGACACCGGAAGATGAACACATGAAATATCTTGCCTAAAATATCTTTCAAAACAGGTACATAAATGGTGATGACAACTTCATAATAGAAGTATAGAACTACTCTCACAAGCCTTTGCTTGGTTGGTAAGGGACACCCCACAACTTCATAATAGAATAACTCTCACAAGCCTTTGCTTGGTTGGTAAAGGACACCCCACCACCTCTTCTTAGAGGTGGGACATTCTTTGGCAAGGAGAAAATGTGGACCAACAGACCAGTTGGGCTTGGTTTCATTGGGGGTGGCCCAGTTTGTTGTAAGGCCTCATGGGGAAGAACTGTTCATCCCCAGCAATTAGGAAAATGTGGACAATGTCATGCGTTTGAGCGCAGAACACACACACACTTCATCATAACATAAGTCTAACATTATTCCATATTATCAAAGATCGAATAACACCGAATAATTAGATCAACTAATTTTGATTGAACTGACATATTGACTACCCTCAGCCTGCATGAAACAAAATTTTCAACTTTTTGTTGCTTATGATCAGTATAAGAAACATCCATACATAAAGTGGCGCACAGAAATTTATGAAGAAGTTCTGATTACAGTTATTATATCATTGCCATCTCTTCCCATGCTGGATGGGGGATAAGGCAACTGATTATGCAAGGGACTCTAACCTCCTTACCTCCAGTAAAACAAAGTTTCATCACATCTGTCAGCTCAGGGATGTAAAACCTACGACTTCTCATGCATTCAGGATTGCTTGCGCATCGGCGAGGGCTGATTCCTTTGCATCCTCAGCATATAATATCTTCTTAATGGCCTTTGCGACCTGCAGAAGAATCAAATATCAAATTATGTATATAAATGCTCGTGTTGGTTTATGGTTTCAAGTGCGTAGTAAGTTACTTAAAAAAAAAGTTTCTCATTGTCATTACAGTTACTTAATGACAATGCCTAATTTCTCAAACAAAAAAAGTGCATATCAAGTTCAGTGTAAAGCAGTAATGCTTGAGATAATATTGTTGTCCCATTTAAGAAATCACTTACTTGAGACCATTTTTTTAGTTCATATTAAATTTTGGCAAATGTTCTTCTCTATTAACAGGAAATTTCACACTATTGGAGTCCTTTGGTTTACTGAGAGTATTTTCTAAAAAATGCTTGACACTTCTCTGATTCATGATCTTCAAATTGGGTCAAGATTCTGAATTTCTCAAGACATTTTGTTAAAAAGCTAGCGTAACAAAATATTTGATAGAGTGAGACTTTTAAGAGATCAGATTCTTGCCTGTCATTGTTCTATAATTCAAGCCACGGGCCAGGCAGAGTTCATCATTTACTGATAAATTTTAGAGCCTTTAACAGTATCTGAATGAGTTAATCTAGTATGGTTCATGAACTTACGGTGTACATTTGGAGTTCATTGTTTTCTCACAATGTCACAGTTTGACTTCAACCTAAATATCCTCTACAAAGCATCTCTATCAGATTCAGCAGTCACCCATAACAGTGAAAACTATTTTCACAAATTTGTGGTGGTTGTTATATATCTTATTTCACCATAACTTCCTAGTAAAAGGTCATTGCGATTCCACACAAGAATCTCCTACATCAGACAAGTAGAACAACTGTTGTGAGCCAAGGAAATCTTCTCAAGATCACAGGATATACCAGCTTCAACTGAGAAAAAGGAATCTCAAAAGTTGGTTTTTAGTGTTGCTTTATGTGAATGAAACCTGATGAGTGTATTTAAAGTATGGAAATAGACAAACTCATACCGGTAGATGCTCCAGGATAGAAGATTGGCAAAGGATTTCGATATCCCGTAACTTTGCAAAGTAGAAATCCTTTTCTTTTTCCAGGTTTTGCATTGAAAGCTTAAGGTTCTCCATCTGCATGAAGTACATAACAATAATTAAAATAATGGTACAACCCACCACATATGGCTAGCATTATTCTCCCTTCAACTAAAAACTCTCAAGGAAAACTACACCTGACTAACCATAAAAAAGTGAACAATTTGTAGTTATTACAAGCATATGATATACGAAATAATTCCTTGAGCAAGTAGCAACATTTTTATTTCCATTTCTAAGAAATTCTTTGGTGACGGAGAAAACCGTAAACAATTGAAAATCATTTTTCATGGTGTTCCACCTCTTCCGACAATGCCCGAATCTGCGCCGCTGCCACAGCAGAATCCACACCATTTGATGGATTGTGACCTCTTCCTTGCTTGGGACCTACATAGATGGATTTTCAGTTAAAAGAAAAACAAAGGACATCAAAGAAAAGCATTTAAACAAGAGTGTCACTCAAAATTAATGAGTTTATAAAAAGCATAAATACCCTTCTCCACATCTAATTGTTGTTTCCTTAATATCGATGAGATGTGGAATCTATTCTGTCAATGAAGGAAGAAAGGTGATCATAGCAACGAAGCTAAATATCAATCGCTAATCCCTCATGCGGGTTGTTGGTGTATTTGGTTGACTCGGAATGAAGGAGTCTTTCATTAGAAGAGGGTGTATGTGGAGAACACTTGGGTGCTCATTTCGTATACACTTACCCCCCGTTTGGATAGCGGAATAGAGTTATTCTGGATAAATAACTATGCCAGTATAGATAACAAATCTACAAGAATAAAAGATTTTCTGTTTGGTTGTATTTTTTTTATTCTCATTGGAAAACGTAAGAATAAATGTTGAGTTGTTTGTTTGATAAATAATAAAATATAAATAAAGTGTAAAAAAGTTGATTTGACATTTGATGTATAAGAAGTGTTGATAGGTGATTTGATGTGATGATGTGTAAAAAGTTGATTTGACATGTGGGCCCATGGGAATAGATAAGGTGAGTATAGCTTATCCTAGGGGTTGCTTAGAATTGTTATACTCTCTTATACTCGTTTAAACTGGCTTAGTAATACCAAGTCATACCCTTCAAACAAACAACTATTTTTCTTATTCATTCCTATATCACCCTTATACCGCCCTTAAACTCGTCTATTCCGTTACACAAACGGGGAATTAGAGATTGGATGAAGATGATTCTGCAAGTGGATAATCCTTCATCTATTATGGGCCACTCTTGGTTTTTGAGAAATTAGTCTTTGTGTATTATTTTTTTAGGGAGCTTCATCCTCTTCTATTTTTTTTCCTAAATTCTGTATTGGAGATCCCTCGTCTTCTATGGAAATTCCCATAAGACTTATGGGGGGAAGGTAATTATGCTTTTAATCAATAAAAATTCCTGTCTTTGTTAAAAAAAGAAAAAGAAAAAGAAAAAAAGAAGCATAAATACCTTCCCCCTCCAAAGGTGCCTGATTAGGCGTGTTGTTCACTTGCAGGGATTTTGAACCCCTGTGTCCATTCTTGGAGTTCCGCTCTTTTACTCCCTTGCATCTTCTCTCCACAGGGTTATAGTTCCTGAAAACCACAGACCAACACCTCATCATGCTCCATAAGTTTTATGGTAGAATTTTATTTATGAAAATTAATGTAAAGTGTTGCATACTCATTCAGAATTCCACCATTCAAATAATCACAGTATCGCTTCAGCCATTGTAGGAACTCCAAGTTATCAAGTGGTCGTCCTTTAACAAGTTTGTTAACTTCAATATGCTATCATCACACATGCCAAAAAATGACTAATTAGCATTGTTAACCAAAGAACAAGTCATGGAAAAAAATTATTTGCAGCTGCACGAAATTATTCGGTTATTTATGCCAAACCCACAATGCAAGAACATGTTAAACTATGTACAACAAATATGTATATCAAGACAGTACATTGCTTTGACAGGACAAAGAAGGTTGGATATACATGGAAAAAAAGAGCTGTCTATTCAATTCCTCGAAAGGTCTACTATTAGTAATAATCAAAGTGCATGGAAGAGAGAGCAATGAGATTGTGTAAATTCTCAAACTCTTGCACATTAAGTGCCAAAAGAAGTGCCAAAAGAATAGGAAAAGAATAAGACAGAGGAAGAAAAAGAAGAAAGAAAGAAATAAAGGACAGAAGGAAGAAAAAGAAACATAGAATCCACCTCAATAAGTCTAAATTTTCTAAGACCTACTACAATCTCATACAATTTTCTAGTTACTTGTTACACAAATCAGAGGATGACATGCACATACTCTACCAGCTAATCAAGAGCTTCTCAAAACCAAGTTGTCATTCAACTCGGATGATTTTAGGATATGTTGAACAGAAGCAGATGTATTTCAGAATCTGATTCAAATACATGAATACGAAGGAAAAAGGATAAGACTAAGTGTTACCAGTAGTAAAAAAGTCTTAATTTTTTCTACATGAAATAATTAAATAGACTTACAAGGTCAATCTAAAAGGCAGGTGCAGATTCAAAATAATCATTGCACATAATACCTGATCTTCTGATTCATGATCCTCAAAGAAAAAAAGCATCACTATACCTTACCAAAAAGCAATTACCTTCTCTATCTTCAACTTATTGAATACTTCCTGAAGAAGCTTGTAGTTCTGGATCATGTCATATTCTGCCTTTGCTTCAAAATTCACCTACACGATAATGATAGAATTTAATCTCCATTTATATTCTCTTTATCCTAGCTCCCAAAATTTTAAATATATAAATTACCTACATCCAATAAAAAAAAAATTAAAATTTTGGAAATCGTCGAGAGGAAGAAAGAAACAAACCTTGTGCATTGGAACAAGTCCTGGATGGATCATATCCATCATTTGACATTGAACAGCACCAGAGGCAGCCTGCAAAAGTCACCAAATTTAAAGATAATACAAATCACCAAGTAAAGGATTTCATTTCATGAATGCCTACTCAGGAATGGAAATAGCTTTGCCAATTAAAAAAAAAAGGAATGAAAAGAGCATCACAATCAGCACTTGGTTAAACTTTTAAAAAATAAAACAATAAAAAGAAAAATTATAGTGCGCCCATCTCTCAAACCTAAAAAATGACCACTTAATCCAAGCTATACCAAAAGAATTTCTATCAACAAATGCTAGATGGCCTATGTAAATGCTTGGGACCAATTAACAAGAACAACTTGGGGATTTCAAAAAGTTCACTGAACCAGACTAGAGGCCTTCAGAAAAGAAATTTTATAAAATTAGTCCTAGACCTTGCAAACCAATCAAAAACATCTTAAATAGAATTAGCCCCTCTTCACAAATAACTGAAAAGCACAGAAGTGATTTATTAGTCAAAGGACACATTATTTTGGAGAACAGAAAATCTTCTAAAGCTGCTTTATTTTCAAATGCAAATGGTAACTGTTTTCCATCTTTATTAACTGTTTGTTTGATAAGCTAACTTTGTGTATTTCCATTGCATGTGGCCTTATAAAGTAACACCTAAAAATATATAAATTACTGAAACTAAAAATTCATAAAACATTATCCTCCTCGCCTGCTTCCTCAATGCATGATTTTTTTGTAATTTACTGAAACTGTGTTATAATGAACCATGAATCCAAAAAAAAAAAAAAATCAATAATCAATCTTGTCCACTCTCCATACCTTCCACATTAAATAAAGGAGGCACTGATACACACAGTCGTTCCTGTGGTCCTAACAGAGTAATGATTTCTTTGATCAAATATATACTAGGTTAGATAATTATATAAGAAGATTTGTATTCAATTCATTTGAATATATACTTAACTTTATGTGAGTGTGTATTTCATTAGAAAAATATAATACATTTCAAAATAAAAACTTCAACACACATTAGGATTTAAAAAGTAACCACATGAATGAACATCTCTAACATTTCCCAAAGAGTGCTATTACACACAGTCTGCGAGGTTGGTCTTGTGGACAATCCATATACCTCGATGGTCATGCTGCGAGGTATATCCAATAGAAATTTTTCATATTTTTCATTCAATGGATCCATATACATATATTTTTCATAAAAACATATACAGATTACACGAGGTTTATTATATTTTAAAAAAATTGCAGACTGTCCGTGGGACTAAAAACTTATTATTTCCCAAAAAAATTTTAAATAAAAGAGATAACAAGAAATGCATATATATCTCAATAAAAAAAACCAAACAACGAACAAGAAAAAAAAGAAAAAAAGACCCAATCATTATTTTCGATTCCTCTCAAACCTCTTCGATTCTTGAAAGATTGAGCTGGAGAGTGGCATTGATCCACGCCAGTATCTCCCCCCGTCCCACGAAATACGCGCCGTCCATCATCCCCACGTTCGCCGCCGCCGAATTCATAGTGACCGTCCCCGATCGAACGGAGTGAAACGGAAGAAGAGAAAGGGGGGAGGGAGGAATAAATCCAAAAAAAAAAATTTAAAACACGGATCAATATCAGCCGTCTCTTGGAGTGGTGATCTGAACCGTGTGATCGGTGGATTGTGTGATGGAGAGGAGACCGGTGTAGGGTCTGCTTTCTGGTTTGTTGTGGGGTCACGGTCCTGTGCTTGTCCTTTTCGGGAAAGCTTGAAAATGGTGGTGGTGTCCGAGGCCGTGGAGAGGGAATAGTTTGGGCGACCGTCTTTGATTTTGATTTGTAGCCGTCCCCTGCGGTGGATTCAAGTGCCCCTTCTCTCACGGGTCCACCGTTCCTGGCCGTTGGACAATGATTGACGTTTTGATTCTTTTTTATTTTCTATGCGAGATATATAAATCATTCATTTTTTAGGGAGAACTCTATGTAATCTCGTATAATCTGATCAAATTCATATAATTCTTTGATTTTTTTATATAATATGTTAAAAATATAAAAAATCTTTTATAAATGACTATTTATACCTCTAAATGGATTTTTAAAGCCTATTTGAAGAGGCAAAATTATTATTTATATATGATTTTTCATATTTAACACATTATAGGAAGTTTTTGATATACTGAGTTTTCAGTCAAAGTTAACCAAACGGAATATTAACTGAATATTCATCATATGTTATTGAAAGTTTAACTCAGGAGGGAGGGGCTATTTGGATTTACAGAGTATTTTCAGAGGGTTATATAAACTTCATGAAAAGTCAAGAGCTTATATGGATTTTATATAGTTTACAAGAGGTATTTGAATTTTCCAGATTTATAACACTCATAAAAATGATCATTTCAATTCAAAATGGAGAATACATACTTATCATCAAAGCATATACCTTGATATTTACTATTGTATGTATGACTTCTGTGAGACTGCACTTGAGGTTGTATCTAATATTATCTATTTTCTATCTTCTCACATGAGATTTCTAATTAAATAAGATGTGATCCAATCAATGTTGCAAATCATCCGTATTGACACGTGATTATAATTATTTTACTGGGGACATATGAAATGGTAATTGATGGGATCCTGTTCTTGATTTGTTAAGGAGAAAGGGTTTTTTTTCTTCTATTTGTTTTTTGGGTGAATTTACTCCCACCACCTAATTGATCAATCCCACCACCTTTACAAACCCCCCACCTACTATTTTCTTTAACACCAATCCCACCTCCTATTAAATACAACATAAATGGAACACCAACCCCACCACCATCCCATTTTTACAGCAACCACACTCTTCTCCCCCTTCTCTCCTTTTTTTTTTTTAACATCCGGTTCTTACTGATTCTTTCCTGGCCGTCGTGAGCACGCCACCATCGTCGCCCCTGTGATCCCCCATGAGCACGCTGACGTTGACGGCGAGGGAGAGGTCATCAGTCCCAATTAGGGCATGGATCGTTAGGTATTCAGTGCTTGCTCATGTGATTCACCTTGGCTGAGTACCGACGAAGGGGCCGGGGAGAGGCGGAGTGAATGGCAGCATCGGATTCACCTTGGCTGTTTTATATTTGATTTGATTTATTTTTATTGGATGATTTTGTGTTTTTGACTTATTGAATGATTTTTCAGATCAGGAATGTATTTGGTGATGTGGGATTTTGTTGATTAGATTAAAATAAAGTTCATATTTTTGTGCATTGTGTTCTTATTTGTGGATTTGATTAAGCGGAATTGGGTTTTTTGTTTGTTTGAATTTTTGTGATGTCAATTCGAGCAAAAAAACCCTCACAGATCCAGGTCGACGGGAAGATTGTCGAATCTGCCGTCATCAGTTCGACATAGACAGGGTCGAACACACTGAAAACAGTTGACCACAGCTGGATCGAATCAGAAATTTTTAGTTGCATGGAAAATCAAAATTTTTTTTTTGATCAGTAAATCAAAATTTTTTTAGTTGCATGGGAAAATCAAATTGAGATTTTGGTTGATGCTTTTCAGCTTATGGAACTCATTTATAACTAAAATTAGGGGATATGTGTATATGAATAACTAATATGTGTATATGTGTATTTGATATGTTTAGGTTGATATGTGTATATGAACAACTGACACATAAATGCTTCAAGATTGCAGGGTATATGAATTGTGTACAGATTAGATATAATGTACCTATGGAATGCCATCACTACTTGGAAAAAAAGCAGACACACCCAGTTCGACGAAGGTAGTGTCGAAAAAATAACACAATTCTTCAAGATTGGAGTCGAACAACTAAGCATCCAGCCGACTATAGGTGGGTCGAATTCAACATAACGTGACTAGGGGAAGTTTTGGGTTAGATCGACATGGCTGAAGTTGAACATACACACCCAGTTCGTTGTTGAACACGAAGTGGACACAATTCTTTGTATATATGACCTGAGCTTTCTTATGTTTATTTGAGAATAGATTTATTTTGTTTATATTATTTTGAATGTTTTGGATTTAAATTAAAAAGGCTTGCTATTAGCATTATGTGTCCTTCCATTTTTTGTTAAATTTTACTTACCTGAACCAACTTAAGAAGGATGCAAATTTTAAAAAGCATAGATTAGATATAATATTTTTCAGTCTCCCTTTTGAATGCACCAAATTTTATTAGATAAAACTTAGGATTCAATACCATTCATAACCACTAAATTTTATACATTTACAGCTTTATGAGTAATCATTTTTTCTTTTATACTAATGAAAGAATACCTCCATTACTGATATTGTTCTTTAAGGAATGCTTTGTCGTTGTTTGTCAACACGATAGAGATTTCTCGATCTATAAGATCAACGTTTTTTGTGGCAACTTGAAGCCCAACATGAGCTTTGATTGATGGCTCCACTGTCAACATGATAGCGTGTTCTCGACTGCTCCATTGTCAACTTGATAGCGTTTTTTCGACGGTTCCACTGTCACCCTAATAGTGTTTTATCGACGACTCCACTGTCAACATGATAACGTGTTCTCGACTGCTCCATTGTCAACTTGATAGCGTTTTTTCGACGGTTCCACTGTCACCCTAATAGTGTTTTATCGACGACTCCACTGTCAACCTTATAGTGTTTTCTTGACGGCTCCCCTGTCGACAATATGACGTGAGCTCGACAGAGTCTCTGTCAACCCGATGATATTTTATCGACGGCCCATCTATCAATCCGATGGAGTTAGCTCGACAACTAGGTAGTGGGATTAATGCTATTTTATGAAAATGAAAAACTAGGTATTTTTATAATATTGCATGGTGGGATTAACAATCAGGGTGGTGGGAATAACCGCACCATTGTTTTTTTGGTAGAAATCTCTGTATCTAGAACATAGAGTACGAGTCATAAGACTCCTCTGAACAACTAGCCCTACAGGGCTGTAGAACTTGGGTATGAGAGCCAATAGGTACACCAATCCCTAAAGGGACTAACAACATATTCTTTCTTCTTGTGTTTCCATAAGGACTCGACCTCACGCCTCTCCCATGGGGGAAGGGTGTCCCAACCGCCTTGCCATGCGTGGGGAGACTTTTCTTCTAGTTTTGATAATAAAAAAATAATTCTTGAATCTTATTTGATTTTAAGCTCGGAGCACCATCTAAATTTCACTGTAACAATGAAAATAAACATACTTGATTTGTTATGTATCTTATTCTATTTTTATTATTACCTTTTATCTTTGATTTTATATTTTTCTCCCTCAATCGCTGATTTGGACAATTCATCAACGCTCCTAACTTGACCAATCACTAGAGTCAATAGTAAATAGGTTAGGATTTGCACATCAAAATAATCAAATTTAAAATGTAAAATCTGGTTGATTGAAGTTTATCGAATTTAAAATTACTTTGTTAAACTAATATTATCTTTGGGTGAACTAATATCTCATGGACATGGTAGTAGTTGATTTCCAATTTTCAGTTTTTATAGTTCCATTTTTGGCCCTGTAATGAAGCTTATGACATTGATAAATATATATAAATGTCATCTAACTTTATCAGAATAATCTCGAGCATGCCAATATTATTAAATGTTATAAGGCAAACATTTCCACCACTTGCATGGAGAGTCATGTTTGTGTCATCCACATTGGCAGTGACAATTACACTTCCATACTAACTTCCATACTACGGAAATTCAAACTATAGATTTTGATTGGAAGTATTTTTTTTAAGGTTTAGAGAATGGCAATGTTGCAACATATTAAAAAAAAAATGAGCCCATCTATTACCAGCAACCCAAATTCTTTTCCTCTCAACCTAATAAAAATTTAAACATATTTTACACTTTCTATTTCACACTCATCCCACTAGTCTGAGTTGACACAAACTCAGTCATACGAGGGTGTCTAATGTGACCCAATGTGTGTCGTTTAGAATTTTTCAACGGTAAAATTTTAAAAGCGGAGCGACACACCTTGGGTCACTGTAACTTGTTTAGTTTGACACACTCTGAGTCAAACCATGATGTTTAACGTGACTCAAGGTGTGTCACCCAACACTATCTAATTGACAATAAATTAATTTTCTTATCCATCATAAATTATCATAAATATATAACAAATAAATATATCATAAATAAACAACATTTGCATACATAATCATATAGGTTAATTCAACATTCACATATCCAACGTATCATACACATTCACAAATCTATTTTTTTTTTGCAAATGAAAACTTACTATTGACATTCTTCTTTGTTTAACAAGCACACATCCAAATTTAACCAACCAACATATTCACATTAATATCTTTTTTACTCATACACATTGTTAAAAAGATAAAATATAATGTGGATGTGTTGGTTAATTGAATTTGGATGTGTGAATGTTGAACAAGAAAGACTATTTTGGATATGCGAATATTGAATAAACTTATATGATTATTCAGACCTTATGTAACTCAAGTTTGATAGTTATAAAATGGTCCACATTTCGTCATTTCCTAAATTTTTTTATATGATTGTGTATGCAAATGTTGTTTATTTATGATATTTATTTGTTGTGTATTTATGATATTTATGATAAATAAGAAAATTCAATTATTGTTAATTGAATAGTGTTAGCTGACACACCTAAGGTCAGATTAGACATCATAGTTTGACTCATGATGTGTCAAACTGAACAACTTATGGTGACCTAAGGTGTGTCACGCCACTTTTAAAATATTGCAGATGAAAAATTCTAGACGACATTAGACGCCCGTCACGGCCCAGTATGACTGACTTTCTGTTAACTGGGGCTGGTGGGATGAATGTGTAAAATAAAAGTGTACAAATGTTTTAAATTTTTATTGGGTGGGGGGGGGGGGGAGAATTTAGGTCGGTGATAATAGACAGGCTCAAAAAAAATATGTCGAAGTAGAAAATTTAAAACTAAATAAGTGTTCTAACCTGATTGTGAAGGGTCCTGTTGGTAGATTAAAATAAGGAAGATAAAAAAAAGTTTCAAGTGAATATGTTGACCTAAAGAAATAAAGAGAGTGATTCAATAAAAAATAATAAAAAATTTAAAATACCCTCACCCTTGTCAATGTTTTCCCCCAATGTGAAAGCTAGCACCCAATTTTTTTGGTCTTGCTAGCACCTTTTAATGTTTAAAATTTAAAATACTACATTGAATCTTCTTTTTTCTCATCCATATCAGTCACCTTTTAATGTTTTCCCCCAATGTGAAAGCTAGCACCCAATTTTTTTGGTCTTGCTTCAATAACTTTTTTGAATTTTTTTTTATTATCATGGGATTGAGATCCTCTACTTGTTTTAATTTATTTAAATCGTGTTTAACTTTCACTGTGAGATTGTCACATCATTACTTAAAATTCAAATGTTGTTGTTTTTTTTTCTTTATAGATTTCACATGCATTTATAATTTTTCTAATTTTTCTATAGAAAACATGACTCCCATTTTTAGCGTTCCATGACAAGCTGGAGGTTTCAAATTGATTTCAACCATTCTTAATCTTTTATTCAATCAATGGTTTGGATTAGTTGTAGGTTAGAGCATTAGGTGGGTTGAAATGCATCTATTTAAACAAAATTTTATAATAACAATCTAAACAAGCTCAAAAATATATGACTTGAATATTGAAATGCAAAAGAAAAGTATCAAATAAGTTCCAACCTTTCAATTTTAATTAAGTTTCCTATTGGTTATTAGGTTCGTGTTAGATGAGATCTCTTGAGATCCCGACCCAAATTTTTGATGACGAGTAATTGAAAAAATTTGAACTTAGAGATTTAATCCATGCTCTAACCAAAATGCCAGATATCAACTCAAATAAAATACAATTTTTTTTAATCTAATCTAATCCATTAATCCGAACCCAAATTTTAAATGATATGTCTAAACCTATGTGCAGCTCCATCTCCCACCCTCGTCGGTTTGTTTTAATATACACTCGTCTAAGTACACACTGTTATACAAAAAAATGACGTATAAATTGAGCCTTAAGTGAAAAAATTGGATTCAACCCGTCAGGTTGGGGTTGAACTTGACCCAGGTTGGGCCGGACAGCCCAGCCATCGGCAAGATGGGCTGGCCCAATTATTTTTCATTTGCCCAACCCACTTCCCCCCCTCCGTATAAATACAAACTCGTCAAGGGTTTTCTAGGGTTTCTGTCCATCTCATTCTCAAATATCACCTCTTCTCGCGCCGCCTTAACCACTGGAGGTTCGACTTCCGTCGACCCTCCTCATCCGAAGAAGAAGCAACAATGGTTCACGTCAGCTTCTACCGGAACTGTAAGTCCTCATCTTCCGATGATCCAAGTCGTCCTCCTTCTTCTTCTTCTTCTTCTATCGTATCAGATCTGACGATGTTGTCGAAACAGATGGGAAGACCTTCAAGAAACCCCGACGTCCGTACGAGAAGGAACGTCTGGACGCGGAGCTGAAGCTGGTCGGTGAGTACGGACTGCGTTGCAAGCGCGAGTTGTGGAGGGTCCAGTACGCGCTGAGCCGGATCCGCAACGCCGCGAGGGAACTGCTCACCCTGGACGAGAAGAACCCCCGCCGGATCTTCGAAGGGGAGGCCCTCCTCCGTAGGATGAACCGGTACGGGCTCCTCGACGAGAGCCAGAACAAGCTTGACTACGTGCTCGCCCTCACCGTCGAGAACTTCCTCGAGCGCAGGCTCCAGACCCTCGTGTTCAAGTCGGGGATGGCTAAGTCGATCCATCATGCGCGTGTGCTTATCAGGCAGCGCCACATCAGGTATAAATCAAAGTGAAATCTTTTGATTCTTCTGCTTGTATATGCTGTTTGGGAAACTGAATTGATGGTTTGTTCCTCACTGCCTTTTACATGGTTTGATGAATATATTCAGACACTTTCGATGTAGTGTTAGCTTGGTGGAGATAGATTTAGGAAAAACATTGCTTATTGTGAGCAATTCCATCTGACTGTGAATCTCTATGGCTGGTAGATTTCTTTGCCAGGTATTGATTTCCTTAATGCGTCTGTCACTTTGTAAATACAATGGATGTCAAAATTTAAAAATGTGGGTTATTGAGATGGGTTTTCGGGAACTTATGGCTATTATTTATGCTCGGTATATCTCTTGGAGGAAGTTGACAAATACTGTAATTTGTTGGTGTCATTCGAATACCATTATCAGGTCCAATTTCATAGTAGCAGATCATTATCATCATGAGTTTGCCATCTTTTTCTGTGCCTTTTCTGATGAAGGGAAGGTAGATAACTTCCACACAAAGAATTAAGTGATTACTGAACATCAAACAGCTTGACTACATTTCTGTTTTATCCTTGAATGTCAGGAAATCTGAAATGAATGAATACCCTCGGGCACACTTGATTTCATTATATGGATCCCGTGATGATGAATTTGGAACGGTTCCACACATGAAATTAATAACTTGAATATGGCACAGAGCATCCTAGAAGCATTCAGCATGCTCTATGAATAATCGTATAAAACTCAAAGACCAACTCATCACATTACAACCACAAAAACCTACAAGGGATTTGCATTGCTGAAGAAAAGAGTAAAGATCTATTTCCCTGCATTTCCTCAGATTAGGGCTCTATTGTTGTATAGAGGAGAAAATAGATGAAATAATAACTAAAAAGGTCAATGAATGCAGGATTGGCATTTTTTGATACCATGCGGATGATGTAGAAAGATTTTTCTCCCTTAAATCATGGCTTCTTATCCTCCTTGGGGAGGAGACGCCTTCCATCATCATGGGCAACGCTTGGTTCGGATAGTGAGGTTTGTGTGTTTATAGGGTGGGTACTTTTTTGGCTGGGAGTTTATTTAGTTAATATTCTTTATTTCCCTTTGATAATCTTTCTACGGAGATTTCTCATCTAGTCATCTCTTTTTTTTTTCAGGGCCTTTCTTTGAATAAGATAACACATATATTTTGCTCCGAAAAAGGGGAAAAAAAGAGGACATAAACAAAGAGGGATAGTTCTTTCTGGGGGTATCACGGGATATTTTTGAAAATTAATGAAGAAAAATTTGAACATCGGTATGTGAGAACTACGCTGCAAAAATAGGCATGTCACATGCCATGCTGGGAAATTGCTGCATTTTTTTGAAGCTGAAATTTAGAATACCAATTCTGCCCTTTATGGTAGTTTAGTTCATATAATCTATACTTGAAAAATCTTCAAATATGGGTGAACCGCGAACTCATCCCTAATTCTGCCTTCACTTAAAATTAAAGGCAGAATTGGAGGTTCTGCCTTTGTCCATAGTTGGTTTCAAGTGGGGGTTCCTTCAGTAAATTGAAGATGAAATCCCAGATTCTGTTTTTTGTGTGATATAAGACTGAACGGGAATTTCCATCTTTAGTTTACCAATGTTTGAAGTGGGGATTCTTACTTCCGGCATCGATATCAGTTTAAATGTGTATCAGATAGTGTGTTTTACTTGTTTTAGAAGTTGGGATTCTTACTTCTGGCATCAGTATCAGTTTAAATGTGCATCAGATAGTCTGTTTTACTTGTTTTCTTCCATTATCATATCCATGATGTTTAAGATTCATGGACATCGTGAATATTGAGACGAACACCAGCATGGCATGAGAACTATTGTGCACTTTGGGATTAAAAAAAAGAAGATAAATCCATGATGTTCGTCATCATTTGCCTTGAAATGGGATCGAACACCATTGTTTTAATCTGCCAGTCTAATTTTTTCTTGTTTGTTGAGAACAATCATGCTTTTTTTAACTTAAGTTCTTCAGCGGTCTTGTAAAATGGCATTTTTTTTCTGGTATGTTCTGAAATGACAATTTTATTCTAGGAATGCTTACATGAGGTTCTTGTAAATTATTTTTCTGTCTTTATTTTCGTTAACAGTTTGAATATTTTTGCCATAAATTTTCTCTCTTTCATGGAAATATATTTAATTCAAAGGCTGTTCTTGTTATTCTCTGCATGGCTTTTTTCTTTTCAAAGAAAATGCCTGCATACCATATCGCATATGAATCAATGTAGAATGGAAATATTTCAAATCCATTTAGATTGAAAAATCACTCTGGAATGATGTTAGTGAGTCATGTTATATATCTATGGAGTACATTGAGCAAATTGGTAGCTGTTAGCTGTTTCATGTATTAATTCTGAAATAATATCTGGGTTTGATATTCATAGTAGAATCACAACTTTGATGATGCTCTCTTTCGTTAATCACATATTAATTTGGGGTATGCTGTATGCATGTTAATGCATTTTTGCATAAAACCCCTGGCTGTTATAAAATCAAACATCCTTGTATTGAATTTATTTTATATACATCCAGTTGTAGCTATTCCCTCTATCTGCTTTGACGATTTAGACTTTGTAACGATTTTGATTTTAAAATCGTAATACAATCTCTACCTTCTTTTCAAAAAATAAAATAAAAAATATAATCAGTTGTAGCTTCGCATGTGTGTGTATTGAGAGCAGTATGTAACATTTCTATGACTGCACATAAAGATTAACAACAATCACTATAGATTTAATTTGTTAGCTCAAACACATTGAATGCTTAGTTTGACTTGGGGAGTTTGATTTTGAAGTTTGAACCCAAACAAACAATGAAAACAATTTTATTTTGTAACACAAGAATTTTTATAAAAAAAATACTAGCAATCTTACATGCAAGAAAATTCTTTATTTAGGATAGTATTGATAAGGTCAATTGTTCTAGGCTTGTGTAATTGATAACATGAACATGGGAACTTCATTTCATCAATCCCTTGTAGTAGTATTGTCTCTTCAAAAAATGTCCCTTGTAGTATTGTGTGGAAGAAAGAAATAAAATTTTCTTATCTTTGTTATTCTTGGGCACTTAATAGAGTTGCATCGGCACCATGAGCATGTTTATGGTATGACTTGCGCTTAAGGGCCTTCGTGAGTGATTGCATGTTGTGTTAATAATAAAGTAATATTCAGACACTGAGGGGCATAATATTGACAAAGAAAGTGAATTCTTGATGAATTTCAAGTAGATGTCACAGATACTATGAAAAGATGTGAATATTCTGCTGCATTATGATTTTGAAATGAATTGGGCTTGACTATCAAACAAGTATACCATTTTTAGGTACAGGAGATATAAGGTTGACGATTAATGATGTGGTGTTATGGGCATACCGTGTGCATTCAGATTGTTTGAACATGTTAATGGTATCTTTATACAACTTCTTTTGCACATTTATCACTTTCATTGTCCCTTAATCCCTTTTATTCTGTTTATTTTTATTTGCTCCGATCTTGCATTCACATTTGCTATTAACCTCTTACAAGTCCAATGATCTGAGCAATGAAAGGGTTCCTATGAACTATCAGGTTACAC
This sequence comes from Acorus calamus, assembly GCA_030737845.1. NCBI lineage: Eukaryota > Viridiplantae > Streptophyta > Magnoliopsida > Acorales > Acoraceae > Acorus > Acorus calamus. Next base: position 26,619,995 of record CM060866.1, on the reverse strand, counting down.
TCGTATTATTGTATTTTTTTCCCCAATGAAACAGTATTGTCAATGTTAATGTAAACTTATTTGTACATGTGATACACAAAAGAAAAAGAGGAGAAAGTACAATGCACCACCTTAGTAGTTACCATTTATCGAGGCAGGCTTATTTTTGTTATGCGAAGCTTGATATGTGTATACTTGTATTATCTTATTACTTTATAAAAGTTATTTATGTAAACAAATGATTGAAGATATCATGGACATGATGTGGTATAACTGTCCATAGAACATTTTACTTCTGTAAATTGTAATTTTTATCAAGTGTCTGCAATCTGAGACATTGATGTGTCTGTAATGCTGGTTGATGGTAGTTTTTCCCTCAACTTAACAGGATTTTTTGGTATACCAAGGATCTTCTATTGTAGTATTACTTGATGCGTTTCTGTGCCATACATAGTATTCCTATTTTCTCATTTAGCTGAAATGGTAAAAAATCCTTTTGAGATGGCATAAATTTGTGTACATTCAGATTTGTTTATTCTTCCCTTGATGTGATGAATGTTTTGCTATGATGCCTTCTTTTTACATGTGTGATCTTCTAGTATACATCACGCTCTTGTTTTGTTAGTATTGTTGATCACAACAGAAACTTGTATACAGGCTTTCTAAGTAGATATTTAACATTAGTTTTATCTTTCAGAAATTTTAGTTGGAAGTTATTTTTTTGTTCATGGAGTATGACTGGATGAAAGTTCAAATATGTAAGACTTACATCCAACACATTCTGAAGGAAGATGTAATACTTAGTCATTCCTGTAGTCACTGCACATGGTTTAAATTTTATCGAAGTATATACTTAGGTAATGAAGTATATACTTAGGTAATGAAGTACATGATTTACAAAAAATGAAGCACTTGAATGTGAATTGAATGCATGCATTTTTATGTATTTTGTAATAGAGTACATTCTGACATTGTATAGTATATACCGCCTTAGGTGATGTGGTGGTTCCTGGCTTCCTGCATGAATAATTGTAGAAATTGAGTGACATTTTTGTTTTTTAATAACTTGCTTGCAGGGTTGGGAGGCAGGTGGTTAACATCCCATCCTTCATGGTGAGGGTTGACTCACAGAAGCACATTGACTTCTCTCTGACCAGCCCACTCGGAGGTGGACGCCCCGGCAGGGTGAAACGAAGGAACCTCAAGGCGGCTACTAAGAAGGCTTCGGGTGGAGACGAGGAGGAGGATGAGGATTGATTGAGCTATGGTTTCATCAATAATCATAAGAAGTTGGTAATGATGTGTCTTTTCTCCCCTCTAAAGACTGTTATGTAGATGTTGAACCCAGTAAAATAAGTAGGTGTTTTTATTTGTTTCTTGATTGCGACTAGGTAGATGGATTCTGTACCCTTTAAGATTCTGAGAATTGATGCTTTAATCTGAATGCGGTTTGTGTTACTAGAATTGCTTGACCTTATTACGCTGTGAAGTATATACTGTTCCTGCCATTCAATATACTGTGTTTTGTAGAGATTGGTGCTTGGATGACAAAAATCTTCTAGCCCCTGTTTGGAATAAGAATAGGGGCTCGGATAACCTGGTATTAAGAGGAGTAAGGGATTTTGGGTGTTGGAAACACAAAATAAGTAGGCATAAAGTGATATATGGATTTCAATCAATTTCTGGAATTAAAGTTATTCTAAGTTATTCCATTCAAAGAATATGTATGTTCACTATTAAATCAACTGTCATCACTTATTAAATCAACTATCTTTTTTTTTTATTTTTTAGAAATTCTTATCCATACTTTATTTATATTTTATTTAAACAATAAAAAATTTATTTTATGTTTATCAACGAGAATAATTTAAAATACAATCAAACATAAAATCACTTTATATTCTGAATGTAACATTTTCCTATCACAGTGCTGTTGCACTCAAATACTTCTGTAGCCATTTCTACATACGACTCATCACCTAACATACATTAGATATTTTATAATGTTAATATATACTATTATGAAGAATGTATGCGTTACTCTATATAATCTATTTAATTCCCTCATGCTTTGTCATACGTTGGTTGTAGTGTTAATGAAATTGATTTAGGTGAGATTTTTTGTATCCTACCGGGCTATAAATTCCTTATCATAATCGCTAGAAATACTAGAAAGCACGGTTGCTGGAGGTGTCCCTTTTTAAGCCACCTGGACATCGGACAAAAGTACGGTATTTCACATCCAGTGGAAGTTTGTCAAGAAACTTAAACCGGAAGATTTCGAAGGTTCTGGAAACATATATTGAAAAATAGCTTTTGAATAAAGTTATTTTTTAAGATAATTTTAGACTTGATTTTTTTAGAATGATTTTTTTAAATTCAAGAATCAATATTTAAAAGAGTTTAATGTTTGGTAGAGAAAATTATTTTTCAATTCAAAAATCGATTCCGATCGAAAATCGTAGTTTCTAAGTTTTTTAAAACACGGATTTCGAGAGAAAAATTAAAAGGAATTTAGCTTTTGATTATGCAGGAATCCGACCCGTTTAGTTGCACGATTTTTAGATTTTAATTTTTCAAAAAACAAAATCATCCCAAATCGTGCATCCAACGGACCCAAATTCGTTTCAAAATTTATCAAACACAAGTATCTCTGCACGGACGGACAGTCTCCCTTTTGAAAATGGAGATGACATCACATTCTCCAAGTATTCCGCGAATGTTTCCTTCACGAACTCCGTTGAAACCTATTTTTCCGGCCTTCCCATCTCCGTCAATCACGTCTCCCCCGAGCTTTCAATCTGAACCGACCTAGCTATAAATGTTTCCAAATAGTTGAACAAAACAAAAGGATCGAGTCTCTTATAGAGACTGCATCTATCGACGTCGTCACGAGGCGGATGTTGCCTATTTTGATCGCAAATTTCTTTGTGAAGAGGCAATGTTTAATAACCTGAAAAAACGAGTTTGGATCCCGTTAGATCTGATTTTGGTCAATCCATCAGTATCGAACTGCATACCTTTTAAATTGACTTACAAAGCATATGAATCGAATTGCACAACCAAACCAATTGTTAAGTATGTGCATTTTGATTCATATGCTGTGTAGTTTGATTTATTAATTATGCAATTCGTTACTGAGTGGACCGATCGAAACAAATACTAATTAGATCCAGACCCTAAAAAAGCTGGGTTGCTAGACAAGTCACCAGTTTGAGTTAATGACCGAGTGAATTGGTCCCACCAGCCTTTTAAATATGAAAGTATTGTGAAAATTAATAATAGGGTAAATAATAAGGAAAATATCAACGATAACAAGGAAAAAATCATTACAAGAAGAATATATTGAATAAATAAAATACAGAATTCATTGACACCGTTGTGATTGAACCTTACTAAAAAAATTATTGTAAAATTAATATCAGTATAAAAAGAAACATACAATGAACCATATACATTTTTCATATTTTTTTTGTTTTTATTTCTTGAGCAGGAGCAAGATTCGATTATAGGATCCTTTGATAAAAGTGATACTTTTACCAACACGTTAAAAGATGGTACAATGTGTATTATAAAATTTTAAAAATCTTACTCAATTTAATATTAATCCAAGACAAACCAAATAAAATCACGATGAAATCCAACTATAGATAAGACAAATTAAACACATGATACTAGATCATTAAATTATCCAATGAGAATTAGATTATTGAATACTGTTAAGCATGTGGGATCGTACTTGTATAGAATTTTTTCTCTTAGAATTACATTGACAATCCTAGTGAAGATCGGACAATCCGTTTGATCTGATTTAGATACTGAATGAGAAATTTTCCACCCCCACCTGAATTAATAAGCTGATTCGATCTGATAATCAATCGATATGCAAATTTAAAAGTGGGTCATCTCATCTCATTCAATAAAGCGAAAAAAAAAAAAAAAACTAAAACTTCAATTACTTCCCATTTTAGGGCTTCTCACTATCGTCACACCCCTTTGTACATACAGGTACGTCTTTTGGGAGGTGGGGTTATAAATGGAAATCAAAACTTTGGAAGGTGGGGTTGGTTGGTTGACGGTTGTAGAGATTTATGAACAGTTGCACTTGTGAAAGACTCCCTCCTAACCGTCGGTTCGACGTGTCGTTTTCATGTACATTGATTGGACGGTGAAGATGCAACTTTTTCGTTGTGTCTGTTTTTGAGGGTGTCACATTCGTAAAACAATTTCCAATTCCAAACCATGCACGTGATCGGTAGTACAGTGGACCTTAATTATTTTTAAAAAAAAAAAACCCCCACAATTGCGGTTGATCCCCATCGTTCAATCTGGTTCTTATCATAATCGCTCTTGTTTTGTCTCTACTACACATGAAAAGGGGGAGAAATTAAAGGTGTTGTTTGGACAAAAGTTCATAAATTATAAATTTTTATAGTTGTTAAAAATCTGCAACACTGTTTATCGTTTTGTAGCAAAAAAGAGACCGAAAGCATAGAGGGCTGTCACATTAATATAATATATATATATTATAAATATGTAAGAATCGAGTACACAACAAAAACGCATAGTGGGTTGGCCCGGGGTAAACTCTACTCAACCCATCTTTGGTTAAAAAAAAAACCTAAGATACATATATAAATATGTAGCACTACTAGATAGATGGGATCTAGGGAGAGACATGTTACGTAGGGTAACTAAGTAACACATAGGAGATAAAACAAAGAAGAAGAAAGAGACAAGCAATGTAAACAAATGTACAAAAAAGATTTAAAACTAATAAATTAAAGTGTCTGATTCATGGCATGAGAAGGCTCCGGATGATCTCAGCCTGGGCGCTGCTCATGTCGGTCGACGCCATCAGACCGGAGAGCCTGTCACTCAGGTCGTCCACTTCCCTGTGAAGGCTCTTTATGTAGTTGCAAGTCTCCTTCAACAGTTTTGAAGCTGATGCCTGATAAGATACAATTTGTTATTATTATTAGTGATGGTTATGTAAGGGAATAATTACAATTTATAACAAAAATTGATGTGTTGTGACCATGAGCTTACCCTGCTTGTGTTCCTCCGGCGAGACTCAGGGAGGAGTGACTGTAACCTGGAGATGAGCTCGTTGATCTCTTCGTCGGTGATCCTCGATGCGCCGCCTCTCCTGCTCGACATGTTTTGATTTTTCTTTTTTCTTTCTAGGGAGATCTAATGTGTGTTTGAAGTGAAGTAGGAAGTTTGGGGAGTGAAGAAGAGGTGGGTACTTAAAGGGGAGGGGAGGGGGGGACTGGGTAGGGGAGTTAAGGTAGATGGGGAAGAGATGTAAGGAAGGGAGGGAGGGGGGGCCAGCTTGGTTTTAAGTGTGAAGAACATATATTAAGAAAGATTTAAAGGACCCACATGTCTCTCTCTTCCTTGGTCTCCCATCCTGGCCCACCTGTCTAGTTGGTCCGACACCCCTCGGACCCTGAAGGCCCATGGGCCTCTTCTATTGCTTGCCCACTCCTCTCAAGTTTTGCCACGTGTCTCTGTTAGGTTCTTTATTTCACTTTTTTTTTGGCTCTAATTCGAAACATAGTAACTTCTGTTGCATTGCTTTGTTTTTTTGTTTCTCCCATGTTATTGACATATTTCAAATCAATCCTTTTTTTTTTTAAGTATGTAGTGACCCAAAAGGTGCTTGTTTAATATATATATCTATTTGAAGAGAATGTACACATGTGACATAAAAAAAAGATTAGAAATAAAATTAAAATCTTCATGTATTACATTAAATTACATTATGATAATTAAAAGAGGAACCAATTGCAATTGGGAACATATAAAACATAATATAAATTTGTCCCTACTTACCATACACCTTTAAAACGTGGTGGCCCCCTACGCCTGCCATGTCAGCATGAATACGGCGGCGCATCGTCTCCGGCGAGCAGTCTCAGGGGTGGGGGTCCTGCACTGGCCACGTGGCAGTGTGAGACGTAGACACGTGTAAGGCAGGTGAAACCGGGATAGGGAGGCGGTGGTGAAGTGGGCCTCGATCAGTCGCCGTCCATCTACAGCGCAGCAGAGCGACGGTTGTGATGAAGAATGATTAAGGCAGTGTTGTTGGGGAGGGGAACCGAACAATGTGACCCTCGTTTTCAATTACCGAACGAGAAAAAAAAAGGAAAAAAAAACTTACATGTGAGCTTACTCCATAAGAGGGGGGACACAAACACATGGGGGGTCTCCAAAGCGTTTACTAGGGAGAGGTGGAGAAATAGAAACCTAGCTAAAACTTTGAATTTCTCTTTAATTGCCCCTCTTTAAATTGTCACCCGCCCAAACCATGTGACATTGTGTGTGTGTGTGTTTCTTTTTGACATTTCTGTTCAGCTTTTAATTTTTACATGGCCTGATAAAAGAAAAAAACGTACTTTTTGTTAGCGTTAATAAATTTAGTCTTTTTTACGATCTCATTTATAATATAAAAGTGATTATCCAAATGTCAATATACTGTGATAGGGTAGCTATATTATGATGTTGCAGTATATGATTATTTATTTATTTTTTCAAAAATAAAAAAACTAATGCATCTCAGTTTCACTTTTTCTAACTATATGTATTTTTTATAGATGCATATTTTTCTTCTAAGAAAATGGTGATGCAAGTGGGGACACATGTATACAGAGATATCATTTCCCCACTTTTTTTTTCTTTCCCCTGCAGGCACATTCCTGCATTCCCCTTTTCTTAAGTTAGGCTAACATATAACTTTTTGTCAAAAATTGTATTGAAGTCAAAAAATTTTAATACAGAGAACTTGATGGACTACATAGTCCCTTGCAATAGTGGATTAAACAAAACCACGCCTAGTCATTCTTTTAGCAATAGATCTGGGTTCGGACGTAAACACAACTCTAGTTGGACTTCATAAGTCCCTTCACCAAATATACCATTAATCAGTAATTCAATGTATTTCATTAGATAAATACTTGAGTTTTAAAAAAATATAAAAACATGATATATAAGAGCTAGAGACCACATGGAGGGGATGTAATGCTCATTTCACTCGGAGGTTATAAAGACATTCAAAACGTAACAGTTAAATTGTGAAGTTGCCTCCAAATAACACACAGAGAGAGCGCAGAAAATGAAACAGGAAAATATATGGGAGGGTGTCGCCATCAAAGAAGTGATTGCGGTGGGGAAGAGGGACGGGACTACGTGGGTTGCTCCCTTGCGTGATTGCACTCACACGTGATGTTGTTTCTCCGTCCCATTTCGAACACTCTTTCAGGTGAACACGCCACGTGTAATTTCTCATTGACATTTGAATTCTTGTAAACATATATAGTTCTGGATATATCTATTTGTGCATATATATGCTAGTAAACACAAAAAATATCTCATACGTCTCTACCGTCAATCATTATTAACTCAACTATGATTAAAATTAATCATGGATTTACTATGACTATTATACCGTTCAAAAATCTAAAATCTCCTATTAAGGAGTATCAATGGTACATTAAATACTATTGGGGGGATGATTTTTCTTATCAACTCCGCAACACGTCTTCTCAACTATTGCTCCAGTCGGAATGATGCTCCTCCTTCGTGGATTCCTTCTGCGAGCTCCGACATACACCGGGGGGTGGGGGAGGGGGTGATTGACTTTCGAAGGCCTTCTAACTGTCAAATCAATCTCTCATCTCTTGCATATCTTTCTATAAAAGAGTCACCCACCTCTGTTTTGTTTTTTTCCTATCTAGCTGTTTTGATAACGATGGAACTCGCTCTAGATCCACTGCCCCAGGCCGAGAGTAGGGTGATCTAGTAGGATACGAGGGGATCTAATCCCTCAACTGAATGCAAATTGCTTTTTAAGTTAAGACATTTTGGAGTATCCGTTCAAGAAATTGTTTCATGCATATGGTTGAAGGTAATGACTCATCCTCTTTCTGAACATTGTCTAGGATGGACCTGGGGTTGGCTAACATGATGTTTTGCTATGATCTCATGGCAACTTGCCTGGAGGACGACTGAGGAGGAGGAACCTTAGATACAGGATACTTTACTCTAACCGGTATGTGGAAGGAGAAAATGCTTGTTGTCATTGGAAATTGGTAGTGCACCGCAACGGGCTACCCCCCAATCCTGAGTTGTTTAGGTTTTCGTCGTGAGTTGCATGTGCCACGCCAATATTTCTTTTGCTTTGTATACCTTTTTCTTTCTTTAATATACGTGCATGCCAACCATGCATGTCCGGGTAACACCAACTTGAATTGACAGCATGTCGTCACCCTATCAAGATACATATGCCCCCCCCGGTAACCATCTACCACTTCGTATGGTGGCCCCTCCCAATTTGTCATTTCACCGGTGTTGTCCGGGACACACCATATTACTTATTCCCCAAGGATGAATGATCAAGGTCGCACCCTGGGATTGAAATGTTGCACCTGTCGCTTCTGATTCATGGTCAATTAGTAGCGGCTATAGAAATTTTTATAGATGAGTCATTTAAAAAAAAATTTCATAAATTTTTAAAAAAATCTACACTTATTATACATTTATAAAAAACACAAAATATTGTTCTGAAAATAGAATAACTGACATTAAAAAATCATCAAAGAAAAGAGATTAATAATTTTAAATATATGAACTTTTACAATTGTCCTTGACGTGATTTTGTTTAGCACCACGATTTTCTTCAGTAAGAGAAAATCTTGTTCTATAGTTGATTTTCTCTTTCAAAATTCATCCATTGAACAAATAGCAAAATCTGAAAAATAAACTTTTATAAACATAAATACATTAAAAAATTAAACAACCAATCAACTAAAGAGCCAAACCAAATCTATGATTATCCAAACAGATGGGTGAAGCCAGGCGGGTGAAGGAAAGTGGGTGTAATGTTAAGAGGTTTCGTTCATTATTCATACACGATTATACAATGATGAAATTTTTTATGTTAACATATAAAAATGGTAAAGGAAATTAAAAAAAAAATCAAACTCAAATCTATTACATACTAGAAGCAGAGTAGGAAGAGGTTTGTTTAAAACAATTAGTTTGATGGAGACACCACCAGGCAACCACAACGTATATGTGTCCATGTATCACCCACTCACCCCACCAATCACTTTTGTTTTTGGATTTATGTAGGGGGTAATGTTTAATTTTTTTGGGGTTTTATAAGGGTAATATTTAATTTTTTTCAAAATTTGGATGGGGTCAATTGACCCCATAGCTATATAAGTGGAGCCGCCCCTGTGGTCAATCAAATGAGGGACGCCTCGTGACGCTTTTCAAGGAGGGTGAGATGCTTGGCGAGTTGTTCATTTTGCTTGGAATCAGCTATCTTGGTCCATAATGTAGGGAGCCTAATTATTGTAGGTATTATAGACCTAGTCTCAAGTCTACTCCCATAAGGACAACATGGTAATGGTTTTCGGCTTTTGTGTGTGGGTTTTTTTTGAAAGTTTGGATCTGATACGCCTTGTAGGCTTGGTTAGATCACTACTTGAAAGGGAGGAGGTGTGATTGGTTCCTTCCTGAGTCGCTCGACAGCTCCTCAAGAGGATTCAGGGGTTGGTGTGATCACCATCTGCTTTCTTAAAAAACTGGAAAAATTGGTGGTGTTGTTGATCGCCTCGTGGGGGTAGATTGTGGATTCTCCACTCTGAGACACGGCCAGCCATACACATAAGTGAAAATGGAAAATCATTTCTGCTTCTGAGACTTGACAAATGGAGTTTTAAAAAGTGGGGAGGGGTCGTCTAGTTAGGGTTAGCTGCCTAAAGGGAGACGGCTAGCTTGGATTAGCCACTTGCATCCTGGTTTTATTTGGGCATAACCTAGGTAGGAATTGGTTTGAGCTTTGGCTAAGGTTAAAATAGGCTTAACCAGGGTTTTGGAGAGGGTTTTTGGAGAGTGAATTTGGTGGGAATGGCTTTCCTTCTCTCTCTCTCTCTCTCTCTCTCAAGGGTGTGGGCATGGATAATTGGTGGATGTGTGGTTACAAGTGTGGATTTGGAATGGTTGATCCTTCTTTAGATTTGGGCAACACTTAGGTAGGAATTTAAATTTGTTTGGCTAGGGCTAAAGAGGTTTAAGACAATTGTTAGAGGGGGGTTTTTGGAGAGTGGATTTTGGTAGGGAATGCGTTTTCTTCTCCCTCAACTAAGGCTCTATCCCTCTCTCTCTCCCTCTTTCTCTCTAACACACACTTTTCAAATGAAATTGTCCACCACCTCTTTCTCACCCCACCCCTCCTTTTATAGTAGAAAGTGATACATAGGATTATCCCTTGGACAATAGAATGGTTTGGACAATAGGGTGAGGCTAAGTAACCATGATTACAAAAAAGATGCACTCAATGGTCCATTGATAATAGCATGTGTTGAACAAGAAGGTGAGGCTAAATAACTTCACATCTAAGCAAAGTTGTTTTATGGATGTTCAGGTGAGGGCCGGCTACCCTAATGCAGCTGTCTAGTAGGGCCTGCTGGTTTCTACCAGTCATTTTTCATCATTTGCCACTTTATGTCCCATCTCAGGTTGGTGGTGGAATTGTTGGATAGTTATTGGGTTTGAGCCATTTGAGAGGGGTGGCTAACATGAACAAATCACCTCAATGATCAGCATTTAATGCCAACTTTGTATCCCATATCTGGGAAGCGGTTTGGGGGTGGCTACTTGAATTTAGTTGTCGGGGAGGGGCGGCTACTTTGAAGTAGCCGCTTGATTTCTGGATTCTTAATTTTTCTAAGTGTTGGTCGTGGTTTTTTTCTTCTTTTCTCCCTCTAATTTCTCTAAATAGTTTTCTATGTGGTCCACAAGTGGTTTATTTTAATTATTGCCTGAGATAATTTTTTTTCTTTAAATGGTCAAATTGGGGTATCTACAAACACTACATGGGCACATCTACTATCGGGTTGAAAAGGTCAGCAAGCTCCACTTGCCCACAAACATTGATGCCCCATCTTATCCATTGTAATTGTCAAAGAGCACAACCCAACAAGGGGAGTGTGAAGATTTCACGTCGCTTGCCCAAAAGGCGACACGTGGAATGTCCCCACCGAATATTCCATCACGACTGTGACAACCGTTACGCTTAGATATTGACACATATAAAAAGGGGAGATATCCCACAAAATGAGGTAACACATTCTAGCTCACCCAAATTTAGCTTTCTTGATTCCCTGAGAGACCTTAACTGACTTGAGTGTCAGTGCCCCCTTGATAGACACCATATCAGTGTCAAGTGATCATCCATATAGATTTATACGGATCTAGCAGGCCGCATCATCATCTTGTCGAGGAGCTCCATCTCTCTATCTTTAGTTGAGAGGATCTTCACCCCTTCTAAAGACAACCATCTTAAGGAACGACACAAGATCGAATTCCCATTAACACATATATCTTTTGATAAATATTTTTTTTGATTAAATCTTTTCTTTCAACAAGATAAAGACTCAATTGTAAGACATTTCAACAAAGAGAGATATCTCTACCAACATGTCAAAAATTGATCCGGTCCAACAAAGTTTTCAAATCTTTTTAAAAATTAATGCAACAAATTTTTTTTTCCAGAAGATTTTACGATTTGAACTGTCAATGTTAATGTATCATATTATTCATAATGATGAGGAAATCTTGCCACATATTGGTTTTTACATAAAAGTTTGCTTGATATCCCATTGGCAGATGGTCTAGTGATAAACAAACATGTCCCTTTGATCCCTTGTGGGCCCTTACTTGAAAAATTATGTGAAAAACACTTCTGTTCCCATAGTATGTTTTAAGCCATTCACTGTTCAAGCATTTATAATACTAGCAGTGATCTTAACTCAGCGAAAAACTAAAATAAAGATCCAACAAGCGTTGAGATCCTTCAACAAACCACAATTCTCAAAGAGAATACTAAAACTCAGAAATATATTAATAAAAGTTGAAAACCCTAGATTACAAGCCTCCCTTTTATAATAGGGAAAAACTTACTAAAAATAGCAAAAACGAAAGTTTGTTATAACTAACTCTAGGGATCTTAGAAGATCGTGGGATTTGATTTCGGTCAAATCCGAATTATTATGAAGGAGATACGCTAAATCTAAAAAGTTACTAAAAATAGCAAAAATGCCATTTTGAGGGCCGAAAAATGGGAAAAATGGAAAAATACGGACGTGTTGTGGCGTAGCGACAACTCTTGAAGATCTCCTCGACATCTACCTCCAGTAAAAATTTCAGCCAATTCCGAGTTCGGGGCGTCATTTATTTCTACTAGCCGGTTTTTCTGTAAATAGTTGAAAATCTTCAAATGGACCCTTTCGGGTTCATCGCCCCCGAAACGCGTCCGCCACCCGTTCTGCATCAGTCCCTTCCACTTCGAAAGAACTCGACCCCGAGTTATCATCTGAATAGAGAGGTTCTTCCGCATGATACTCGTATAAATCTGCCACATTGAAAGTCCGAGAAATCCCCATGTCTGTTGGCAATTCAATGACATATGCATTATCATTGATCTTCTTCAAAACCTTGTATGGGCCGTACTTCTTAGGCTTCAGTTTGTTGTAGCTTCCCACTGGAAATCTCTCTTTGCGCAAGAAAACCATGACAAAATCGCCTTCCTCGAATAATTTGGAGCGTCGATGCTTGTCAGCGGCCGCTTTGTACTTCGCATTGGATTGCTCGAGCTTTTGTTTTACTTCTTCTTGCATGGCATGAGCTTGTTCTGCCATAGCCTCCGCTGCAACACTCATACCGGGACCCTTAGGTAGACGTACTAAGTCCACAGCATGTTTTGGGACAGAAATATATACTAGTGCAAAAGGAGATTTTCCTGTCGAACGATGAACAGCACTGTTGTATGCAAACTCCGCCTGGGGTAGTGCGTGATCCCACTGCTTCGGTTTGTCCCCACAAATGCTACGAATCATGTTCCCCAAGGTTCTGTTTGTTACCTCCGTCTGGCCATCAGTTTGGGGATGTGCAGTGCTGCTACGGTTCAATGAAGTATCGAACATCTTCCACAATGTCACCCAAAAATGACTAAGAAACTTCGTATCACGATCAGAAGTGATGGATTGAGGAACTCCATGTAAACGAACTATCTCACGGAAGAATAATCGTGCAATATGAGAGGCGTCTGACGTCTTACGACATGGGATGAAATGAGCCATCTTCGAGAACCTGTCGACTACCACGAACACAGAATCTACGCCTCTTTGGGTACGAGGAAGACCCAACACAAAATCCATAGACAAGTCTTCCCAAACACCATTAGGAATAGGTAAAGGCATGTAAAGACCAGTATTTTGGGACTGACCTTTCGAGGTTTGACAGATATAACACTTCTTCACGACGATCCCGACATCTTTCTTCAGTTTTGGCCAGAAATACCTCTCTTCTAGACTGGTAATGGTCTTGTCTCGGCCCAAATGTCCGCTCAAGCCGCCACCATGTAAATCGCGAATCAATTTCTCCCTCAGAGAAGATCTTGGGATGCACAAATGATTTCCTCGAAATAGATATCCGTCAGTGATGTGAAAATCACTAACGGCTTGGTTCTGTTCGCATTTAGCCCAAATGTCCTTGAAGTCATCATCTTCAGCATATAAATCTTTCAAGCTCTCGAATCCCACAATCTCATGGGATATCGTCATCAATAAGTTCGCTCGACGACTCAATGCATCAGCAACTCGATTAGTAGCACCAGATTTATGATGAATAACAAAAGGAAATTTTTGAAGAAAAGTAGACCACCTGATGTGCATTTTGTCCATGTGTTTCTGGTTGTTCAGAAATTTTAAGGCTTGATGATCAGAATATAGCACGAACTCTCGCTGAATCAAATAATGCTCCCATTGCTTCAAGGCACGCACCACGGCATAAAACTCTTGATCATAAGTACTCCATTTCTGTCGTGCATCGCTCAACTTTTCGCTAAAGAATGCAACCGGCCTCTTCTCTTGTGAAAGAACAGCTCCTATGCCAACTCCGCTAGCATCGCACTCCACCTCAAAGATCTTTTCAAAACTGGGCAGAGCAAGGACTGGTGCGGTGCATAATTTCTCCTTGATCAATGCAAAGCTCCTTTCTGCGGCTTCACCCCATAAAAATTTTCCTTTCTTCATGCACTCCGTAATTGGCGCCATAATGGTACTGAAATCCCGAACAAATCGACGATAGAAAGTGGCTAGACCATGGAAACTCCGAACATCTCCAACAGTCTTAGGTGTAGGCCACTCTCTAATTGCCCGCACCTTCTCTTCATCTACATGAATTCCTTCAGCACAGACTATATATCCCAGAAATAAGAGACTGCTAGTCATAAAACTGCACTTCTTCAGGTTAATAAATAGTTGATTTTCTCGCAAAACAGTTAACACCTGTCGCACATGACCTAGGTGTTCTTCCTCAGCTCGACTGTATATGAGTATATCATCAAAGTATACCACAACAAATTTACCCACAAAAGGTCGTAATACCTGATTCATCACACGCATGAAGGTGCTAGGTGCATTAGACAGACCGAAGGGCATAACTAACCACTCGTACAATCCGTCTTTGCTTTTGAACGCCGTCTTCCACTCGTCTCCAGGTCGGATCCGAATCTGGTGGTACCCGCTACGTAAATCGATCTTCGTAAATAGCTTCGAGCCCTCCAACATATCCAGCATGTCGTCTAAACGGGGAATAGGAAATCGGTACTTGACGGTGATTCTGTTGATTGCTCTACTGTCCACGCACATGCGCCAACTTCCATCTTTCTTGGGAACCAGCAGGGTAGGAACGGCACAAGGACTCATGCTCTCACGGATGAACCCCTTTTGTAACAGGCCTTCTATTTGTTCTCTCAAAATCTCGCACTCTTTCGGACTCATCCGATAATGGGGCAGATTAGGCAAACTTGCTCCAGGAATAAGATCTATGTGATGTTGAATATCTCTCAACGGTGGTAGCTTGTCAGGCAACTCTTCGGAAACAAGTTCTCTGAAATCTTCTAGTACTGACTTAATGCTAGGGGCTATCACCACTGGAATTTCTTCTCGCCCCTCCACAACAAGAGATCTAACAACCATACAATAGACTCCCTTTGCTTCCTTTACATCTTTCATGAACTCTGCTTCAGAATCACCGATTGTTAATAGTGATCGACCATCAACTTTGTGACCTTTGCTGGTTGGTTGAAGTCTGGCGGGAGCCTTCGCAATTTTATGTGACTTCCAGAAGAACATATAGGTGTTGTCTCGTCCTCTATATGTGATTTCAACATCATATTGCCAGGGCCTCCCCAACAACACATGGCTAGCATCCATGTCCACCACATCGCAAAACACTTCATCTTGGTAATATTTGCCAATTGAAATAGGAACTTTACAAATTTCGGTTATCTTCATCGTCGGTCCTTTCTTGATCCATCCTATAGAATAAGGTGTATGATGCTTCTCTGTTGGTAACTTCATGTGATCCACCAGTTTCTTTGCCACAAAATTCTCGCAGCTTCCACTATCTACGATCAAATCGCAGACTTTCTTATTGATGGAACAACAAGATCTGAAAATAGTGTGCCGTTGATTTTAGTCTTCGCGTTTTGGAGAATACAACAATCGTTGTACGACAAGGCTGACTCGATCTCCGTCCTCCTCCGTGAACTCAGCACCCTCATATGTGAAATCTTCATCAAATTCTTCATCTCCCGCATCATCATTGTCGTCCCCTTCTACTAGATTCACGGTCTTGCGTTCTGGGCATACGTTAGAACGATGTCCTGACTTTTCACACCGATAACAATTGTCTGGTACAGGCTTAGCATAGGGGTTTGGATTCCTTGGTGCAGTACAATTTGTTGGGGCAGTTGTTTGATTGACACCACCTGGTCCGTTCTCTGCTCCCTTGGATGGTATTCCTTAAGCTCTCGTCTGATTGAATGGAGTTTGAGATGCCAAACATTTTCCTTTGTCAGAGGAAGGAATAGAATCTGGGTTGCTTCTGCGATAGTTTGAAGAATTCCCGGGTTTCTGGTCCATGAATTCTGCCTTCAGCGCCATGTTGTTAGCTTCTTCGATGGTCCACACCACGTGTAAGCCAATCCGATCTCGGATCCAAGGCTTCAACCCATTGAGGTATCGGGCCACCCGTTGTCCCTCGGTTTCTGCGATGTTATTTCTATCTGAAAGCCTCAAAAACTCAGCAGTATAATCAAATACCGATCGATTACCTTGGCGACAGTTCTGATATAGTTGGAATTGGTATTGTTCATAATCGGGTGGAAGAAATCGATCCATCAGAAGTTGTTTCATTCGCCTCCATGAACGAATAAGTGCCTTCCCTTGTCGCTGCCGAGTCTTCTGGAGTTGATCCCACCAAACGGCGGCTCTACTCTTCAATCGAAAAGCCATCAATTTGACCATCTTTTCTTCGGGAACCTCCATCATCTCAAAGAATCTTTCGACCTTCGAGATCCAATCGAGAAAATCCTTGATCTGCATATTACCATTGAAATACGGAATATCCGCTTTCAATCGGTAATCATTGTACTCCATACGCCGCCCTCTCAGCTGATATACTTGAAATTCACCTTCATCCTCCAAGTCTTCCTCATCATCAGGTTGACAACGAATGGGATGTCGAACGGTGTTCTGAGCAATAGGTCGGCCTTGGACAACTCCCTCGACGCGTCTCCTATCACCTTCAGGACGTGTGTTATTGGCGTTGAGGTTCAGGCCAACGATCATTGTGCGGATCTCCTGCTATTGTTCTCGCATCTGATCTCGTTGTTCCTCGACCGCCTTCCACAAATCCTCCAATCCACGACCATCGTCGTTAGATTGGTCGTCTCTCTCTCCGTTATTCTCCATCACAACAAGGCAAATCCTCGCTCTGATACCAACTAACGCAACGAAAAACTAAAATAAAGATCCAACAGGCGTTGAGATCCTTCAACAAACCACAATTCTCAAAGTGAATACTAAAACTCATAAATATATTAATAAAAGTTGAAAACCCTAGATTACAAGCCTCCCTTTTATAATAGGGAAAAACTTACTAAAAATAGCAAAAATGAAAGTTTGTTATAACTAACTCTAGGGGATCTTAGAAGATCGTGGGATTTGATTTCGGTGAAATCCGAATTATTATGAAGGAGATACGCTAAATCTAAAAAGTTACTAAAAATAGCAAAAATGCCATCTTGAGGGCCGAAAAATGAGAAAAATGAAAAAATATGGACGTATTGTAGCATAGCGACAACTCTTGAAGATCTCCTCGACATCTACCTCCAGTAAAAATTTCAGCCAATTCCGAGTTCGGAGCGTCATTTATTTCTATTAGCCGGTTTTTCTGTAAATAGTTGAAAATCTTCAAATGTATCCCTTTCAGGTTCATCGCCCTCAAAACGCGTCCGCCACCCGTTCTGCATCCATGTGTTAGGTTGTTAGAGACTATGTAGTCCTTATACACAAAAAAAAGGGTTTACCCACTGTTCATCATTTTGTACAACATGGATGATAGCAAACAAAGGTCAAACTAAAAAATCATAAACCTGTTGTGTTGAGTGTAGGCTAAACTACTCATAAAAAGTGTTATGTTCAATTTTTTCAACAATCGCTTTTGGGATTACAAAACGTTTAGGAATATATATAATTATTTAACAAAATATATATCCTTTTCTATACTTAAATTATCGGAATGCATATATATATAGATTTTCGATAATATGCGGTCATACGATCGTGCGGTCGCGATCGCGGGCCGTTCGATCGCGGGTCCATCGCATCCAACGGTCGACGTGAATCGCACCCGACTGTCCGATGCGATGGACCCGTGATCGACGGCCCGTGATCGACGACCGCACGACCGTATAATATCACGACTATATATATATATATATATATATATTTTTTTTTTTTTTTTTTTCTAATAAAACGTATACTTACAATGTAAGTATTAAAAAGAAATAACAGCAAGAAGAGTACTTACTTGACCACCGGACCCCCAACTGAAGATTGTCAACAAGAGTGGCTCGAGTCAGAACACGGCAAAGATGCTCTCTGAAATCTGAATCTGAACCAGTCTCTCACATACATTAATTGGGGCTCAGTTAAAAATAAAAAAAATTAAATAAAAATTGAATCCTGTCGTGTAGGTTATATTAAAAACAATCGGCCCCACCCCAACCCCTCTGCTCTGCTGTACCGACAAGGGTATCCTTTTATCCACACATCTATTTAATTATCCCTTTTTTTTCCTCATAAATTCCCTCAAATGGTCCTCGGCCTAGACTTCACGGTCAAAAACTAAATAAATAGTCATTCGGGTACATGATATTAATTTTTATGTTTTCATCTCTTCTCGGAGATATCAAATGCATATTTTTTTTTTAAAGATAATTATCATACACTGATTTAAATAACCAAATAATATATTAGAGATATAAGAATCAAAATCTACATTTTATATATTAACTTATTTTCTCTTATAGATACCATATATATAAAAAATATAATAGTTATACAAAGCATTATTATATATTGTTATTAATTATATAAGATAATAAATATGAATAATATATAATATAAACAGATATACAATTTTATAATATAATTCCGATTCAGATGTTTTTTTTGGATCAGATACATTGAATAAAAAAATGATATTTTTATTTTTTAACATGAACTCAGAACATAAACCTATATTTTTTTTCCAGTAATTGATGGGCCACTTGAAATTTATATGTTATTTTCTTACTTTGCTATTTTATAAGGATTTTTTTGTTTGATTTTATAAAAGAGAAGATCTTTTATATAATAAATTGATAAATGAAAACAATTACCATATTTTTTTTTGTGTTTTATTATTTTTTTTAAAAGAAATTTGATAATAGTCAGTATCATATTTCAGATTTTTATCTTGTTTTCCTTTTTTTTTATTATTTGTTTTTTTGAAACGGATGTGTTTCTGTACCCTTTCGGTTTTGTTTGTTATATGTTTTCCTTTTTCCTATTTTATTTGGAATTTTTAGGTTTTGGCCTTGGTTTTTTATGAGTCTATCAAGAGACTCAGAAAAAAAAGAATGTATTTTAAAGCATTTGCATAGATGAAAATACATTATATATCACTGAGTAATTGAGTTTTATGGGGAATGGGTCGAAATCTTTTCCACCTACTCTCGGCGGATGCAATTGGATTGATACGGGCTGTATTTCTGAACACCATAAGTGCATGTGTGTGTAGTTTCCTTTTGTTTTTGTTTATTTGCTTATCTTTATACTCTTCTCATCTCACTCAATCATATTCTTTCTTATTATGAGAATAGAAAATGACTACATTTTTCTCAAATTTTAAAACATAGACGAACGTTTACCAAGGCCATGACATAGCACTCCATGTCTTTTTTTGTGTGAGTGCATTCAGAGTCCTATTTAAGTAGTAGCGATGATACATTTAAGGGAAAAATCCATATAACCTCCCAAAATCTTGCCTAAATCCAAATAACCCCTTATAATCTGGACTAAATCCATTTAACCCCATGCAATATTCATATATCCATATAACCCCCCCTGCAATCTTCATATATTCATATAACCCCCTGTAATTTTGAGAAAAATTCATATAACCCCATGTAATCTGGAAAAAATATTTTTAAAAATTCAAAAATAAAAAAATAATTTTTTATTAATAATAGAGTAATTTTTTTTATTTATTCCTTTTTTTTATTCCTAATTTTTGAATTATAAATGACATGTGATTTCATAACCAGTATCCCGACACATTAAATAGAGAAAATTAACATTTACATGCATTAACATCTAATAGATTGTAAATCTTTATTTTGTTGTATTTTCTATTATTCTCATTGAGAAACTTAAAATTGATGTTTTTGTTGTTTAATTCACCTTGGATAAAATAAGGATAAATGGAAGATAAGAGATTGATAAGATTTTATAACTTTTTAAATGACAACTATACCCCTGTATAAATTATTTGTGTTTGGAAATAAGTATGAGAGATGTATGTGTGAAATGATAGATGTGATAGTTTTTGAAAAAAAATATTTTTAAAATTTCAAAAATGCCAAGAGGAATTTTTTTTATTTTTTTATTTTTGAATTTTATTTTTGAATTTTTAAAAATATTTTTTCTAGATTACAAGGGGTTATATGGATATATGAAGATTGCAAGTGGTTATATGGATATATGAAGATTGCAGAGAATTATATGGATTAATGCCAGATTACTGGGGGTTATATGAATTTTTTCCAATTTCGCTGTTAACTCGGTTGACGGAAGGCGGATGGAAGGGGTTCTATGTATTTTGGGTATGGTTACAGGAGGTTATATGGATATATGAAGATTGCAGGGGGTTATATGGATTTAGACAAGATTTTAAGGGGTTATATGAATTTTTCCCTACATTTAATAATTAGGCTCCGTTTGGCAGAGCCTTCACGAGGTGTTAGCGTTCGCGGACACCGGCCGACGCGAACTCTCAACCACATAGAAATAGCTGCGTTCGCGTTTTACGTGCATGTTGGCGGTGTATGTATATTTTTTCCGACATTTTCAACGCACTGAAACATAAATTCTGCGTCGACGGGTTGATTCGGCCAACGCGGTGGTGCAGATCGCACATCCAAACGGAGCCTTAGTCTGTTGTGTAACCCCATCTTTACAGCTTATAAGCGGTACACTAGCATTATATTTATTGTGATAATTAATATAATGTTTATTGCGATTTCAGAGTGTATACTACTATTTAAAATATATAAAAATTAATTAATTTTTTTTTTCAAAGAATAAATGTATTAGTGTACCGTATCATGAGAAACAAGTTTTTTAAAATTTTTAAAATAAAAAAGGGAATGAATTTTAAAATATAAATGTTTGTTTACTAAGGCCATGGCATAGCATGCCACTTCAGTAACTCAATGTTTTTTGAGTGAGTGCATTCCGAGTCCTATTTAATTAGGAGCGTTGATACATTTAATTAGTCAGTTTTAAAACCTCAATTCTGCAGCTTAGAAGCGGTACCCCAACCTCATATATAATGTGAGAATGCATTATTTACTGTAATATCAGAGTGTATATGGTGTATGAAAAATAAAAATTTTTATTTAATTTTTCAAAGAAAAATGTATCAGCGCATCTTTTTTTTTTTTAAAAAAAAATCTGTGAGAGCTGCGGACAGAGTTTCACACACCGGACTATGACATCATTTTCATTGAAACAGTTTGTCTAGCGCCAACCTAGCCGGCTAATCTCACAACCAGCCTTCTCAATCTACTCAATTGTTTGTTGCTATTCTATTTAATGGGAATGTGTTCCATGCATGTAGTATAACCACCTAAAAGCTCACTCTCTAACATTTGTCGAACTCATTGAAAAACCTATTAAAACATTATTGAAATTAATCAATAATCATATGCAAACACCTCTGATCTTGTGAAGTATACTGTGGGGAGGAAAATAAGGACTAATATATCATTGCAAGACATGATGCAATTGTTTGTTTTGAAGCCACAAAGAATTTCTGTGTGCACCAATGAATCAGCACCATGCAGATGATATAATTAAACTGTTTTTAGTAATCATGCATGGTTTTTATTTTCATTAAAAATGATGTTAACACTTTTATTGGTTCACAAATAATTTTTGTGTTTGTCACTTAGAAGATCTAGACTCATACAGATACAGTCCATACCTGTGCATGACACAATATTAGTGACCAAGCTGGGGAGTTCACTCATGAAAATTATAGGGATTGTAAATCGCTAACTTGGTTGCTGGACTGTCCTAAAAAAAATTTGATTATTATAGATTTATAGAACCTGTTTGATCAAGGTTTATGCATGCATGGATGGTTATGGTTGTTTCTGAGATACACATATATTAAATAGAATCCATAACTACACCTGGTTTTGCATCTTGTTGAATCATCAATATTATTCACATTGAAATAACGTTATTTGATTTAATAAAAAATTATTATTAACATATTGAAAATAATTTTAAGGTTTAATTTGGATTAATCAGGTGGATCCAAAGAATTGGTTCCAAAAGTAGGTTGGATATTATTAAAATCAAATATTATAAAATTTGGATAGAGTGATGTATTATAATTGAGAACTGGTTTAATCTTTTGCAAATAAAGTTTTGTGTTGCATAACAACTTTCTCATGTCTGTATAATCTAATCTATTTTTTTGATAAAACAATATTAATATTTAAATGAGAGAATATTGGTAATGTTTCTAAAAAAAAAAAAAAAATCAATTTTCAAGCGGGCTTTTAAGCCCCCACTGGTATACATGGGTCCGCCCCTGCATAAATACAGATACACACACGCGCACAATGGAGTGAGTCCATGCGCCCATGTCGGAAAAGGTCCACCGTGGAGGATCACTCCTAGTCATCCGATAAAAAATTCCATGGACTACATGATTAGTAATAATTGTTTTCTTAACCATCCGATCGATGGAATTCTCGGTTGGATAATTCCCTCATGGTTGCATGGAATCACTCTCCTCTCTCTCTCTCTCTCTCTCTCTCTCTCTCTCTCCCCCCTTACTTAGGGGTGATAAATGAGCCAAACGAGCTGAGCTGAAGTAAGTGTGAATTGCTTCTTCAGATTGTTGACCTCCTAGTTGGATTGAAGGTTCACAGATAAATAAAGACTCTTCAGATTGTTGACCTCCTAGTTGGATTGAAGGTTCACAGATAAATAAAGACTCGTCATCACGAGCTCAAGTTAATTACAAGTAATTATTGGATACGCCACGTGATAGCCAGCCATGAATCTTCACAACGTATATATAGCACATATTCATGGGAAAAGAAATGAAAAATTCTTATGCACTTTTTGGTTGTTAGAGAGGAACATTTTAAAAGCATCAGAGATCATTTGACAGACATGTTATAAACTTTTATATAAAGTTTGGGTTTCCTTCTATTTTTTTATTCAAAAGAGTTCAAATAAGTTTCAAATATTTTAAAATGTTTTGGAGGGAAAAAAGATGTGTTCCCTCTATTTGTTTTAGTGGTTTGGGACTTCAAAACATAGTCCCATATTGGTTATTTTCTCTTTCCTTTCCTCCTTATAAGGAAGAGGGTTGGTACTTGGGTAGGGTCCCAAGGGAGGGCAAGGGCTTGTAGATTGCATTTGCATTTGCATTTTGGGTTCAGGGTTTGGGGTTCGGGGTCTGGGTCTGGGTCTGGAAGAGATAACAGAGATAGAGAGTTTTCGTCTCAGTCGTAACAGTCGCCGCGACGCGATTTGTAACCGCCGTGATTAGGGCGACGCGATTCGTAACCGCCTTGATTAAGGCGCCGCGTGATTGAGGGCGAATGTTCGTCCGTTCGAGTTTTGTCTCAAACGGCTCTCTTCCTCCCACGCCTATATAAACAAGCTATGGGAGGACTGCAAAGGTATGCAATCTCACTGTTCTCTCTATTTCATCCAGAAAAGTTTTTGTTCTTCTTTTGGCGATCGTTCGAGTCAGCGACCGGTTCACGAATTCTTTTTCCTGTTGCACCAGAGGAGAAGATCAGCGAGGCTGGGTGGTTGTATCCGGGGAGCAGATCGTCGAGTACCCTATGCGATTGAGGGGGCGATTCTGTTCTTAAGACAGCGTTCTACGTGCCTCCATCCAGGCCATCTCTGAACCCTTTCTGTTTTGATCTGCTGTTTGGTCATCTGTTTATTGTTTAATCTGATTTCGACAAAAGTTTTTCCAACAATTTAAGAACAGAATCCTTTTGTTTTCAGATTAAACTTGTTTTTATTCCCTTCACACACCACCATGGCCTTTAATGATGATAGAGAGTCTGCCAAACCCGATACCAAGTTCAATGGAGAGAACTTCAAGAGATGGCAGCAGCAGGTGAAATATTGGCTGACCACACTGGGCCTTATTTCTGCCATCTCTGTTCCCTCTGTTGACTCCGGAAATGGTTCTGATTCCACCACCAAAGTCACAGACCAGTCTACAAGCAAAACCCCTGATGCCCCTTCTGTGAGTCCTCAGGATCTTGACTATTTATGTCACGGTCGGATCCTATCCACCCTTTCTCCAGATCTTTATGATGCATACTGCTCCACCAAAACATCCTTAGAACTTTGGAATGCCTTAGAGGACAAATACGGTTTAGAGGATGCAGGTTTAGAAAGGTACCATTTCGTAGATTGGCTAGAGTATAGGATGGTAGAAAACAAAACTGTTACTACCCAGATCCTAGAGTACACCAAACTGATTCAGAATGCCAAAGCCAAGGGTTTCAACTTGGAAGAGAATATCCAAGTTGCTGCACTTGTTGAAAAACTGCCCCTTTCTTGGGACAACTTTGCAAAAACCCTTAGGCACCGTCAAGGCCAAATGTCTATGTCTGATTTGATCAAATCTTTGAAAACTGAAGACATACACAGGGTCAAAGACAAAAAAGTTAGTCATTCTGAGTCCAACCTAGTAGAGGGAAAGAAATTCAAACCGAAAGGAAAGAATTTCAAACCCAAAAAGAGTTTCTCCAAGAACCCAAATGTGACCCCAAGTCAAAACCAAACTCCACCAAAAAGACCTACCAATGTTATGTCTGTGGAAAGCCCGGGCACTTTGCAAAGGACTGTCGTCACCGCAAAGACCCAAAACCTGGAAACTCTTCTACACTGATCCTCCTCCCCAAGTCCACATGGTGACCTTAGAAGGAAAACCCGTTGATTTCACTGATAGGTATGTAACTATTTCTCCTGAAATAAATGCTGTGAGCATTTCCACTGATTGGTGGATTGATACTGGGGCCAACACTCATGTTTGCTTCTCTCCTTCTTCCTTTTCTGAATATCAGCATTCCGATGGAAGAAGGGTGATGATGGGTGATTCCGGCGCTGCAGACATCAAGGGATCTGGACGAGTTGACCTGAAGTTCACTTCTGGGAAGGTCCTAACTCTTCGAGAAGTGCAGCACGTACCAAACATCAGGAGAAATTTAGTTAGTGGATCCTTGTTAATCCAAGCGGGTTACAAGTTAGTTTTTGAATCAAATAAGGTTGTAATAACTAGATTTGGATCCTTCATTGGGAAAGGATATTTGTGTGATGGTTTATTTAAATTATGTACTGTTGACTCTTTGATTGCAAAAATGATAATAATACTCCTGTTGTTTTTATGACCGAATCATGTGATGTTTGGCATGCTAGGCTAGGTCATGTTAATCATAACTCTATGAGAAAATTGATGAGCATGGAATTAATTCCTAAAGGTCAATTTGATAACTCTAAGAGGTGTGACATTTGTGTGCAATCTAAACTGCCTAAGAAACCTTTTAGAACTGTTAACAGAAATTCTAGTATTCTTGAATTAATACACACTGATGTATGTGATTTGAATGGAATATTGACTAGAGATGGCATGAGATATTTTGTGACATTTATTGATGATCATTCTAGATATTGCTATGTTTATTTGCTTAAATCTAAAGATGAACAGTTTGACAAATTCAAGATCTATAAAAATCAGGTTGAAAATCAATTAGAAAAGTCTATTAAAAGGGTAAGGTCTGATAGAGGTGGTGAGTACACTTCTAATGAATTAAATTTATTTTGTGAACAAAATGGTATTATTCATGAAATGACTGCTCCCTATGCTCCACAATCCAATGGAATTGCTGAAAGAAAAAATAGGACTTTAATTGATATGGTTAATTCTTTATTTGCTCAATCTGGTGTAAATAATAAATTTTGGGGTGATGCTTTATATACTGCAAATTTTATTTTGAATAAAATTCCTTTTAAGCATACTGATAAAACTCCACATGAATTATGGTATAGTAGGAAACCTTGCATGCAATATTTGAAAGTTTGGGGCTGTTTGGCCAAAGTTAAAATTCCTGAAATCAGGAAAAGAAAACTTGGGCCTAAAACAGTAGATTGCATATTTTTGGGATATGTAGAACATAGTCATGCAAATAAATTTCTTATTATTAAATCTGAAATTCCTGATTTTCGAGTTAATAATATTTTTGAAACTAGACCTGAAGATGCTATTTATTATGAGTCTATTTTTCCTATGAAAGAAAAAATTATTAGACCTGTTGGTGAAAACTCTTCTCATGTTGCATCTACATCTGCATCTACTTCTGAATACCCTATTTATGATGAACCTGAATTTGATGATAATCTTGGGAGAGGTAAAAGAATTAGAACTGAGAAGAATTTTGGTTCTGATTTTTATATCTATCTCGTGGAAGATGATCCCAAGACTTATCAAGAAGCTATGAATTCCGTTGATGTTGGTTTCTGGAAGGAAGCCATAAACAACGAAATTGAAAGCATAATGAACAACAACACTTGGATTTTATGTAATTTACCTTCTGGTTGTAAATCTATTGGTTGTAAATGGGTATTTAGAAAGAAATTAAAACCTGATGGATCTATAGATAAATTTAAAGCTAGATTAGTTGCAAAAGGTTTTAGTCAAAAAGAAGGTGTAGATTTCTTTGACACTTACTCACCTGTTTCAAAATTTCTTCCATTAGAGTCCTAATTGCCTTAGCTGCCATATATAAGCTCGAGGTCCATCAAATGGATGTTAAGACTGCCTTCTTGAATGGTGATCTTGATGAGGAGATATATATGGATCAGCCTGAAGGCTTTGTGGTTCCAGGACAAGAGAAATTGGTGTGCAAACTGGTTAAGTCTTTATATGGACTTAAACAGGCACCTAAACAATGGAATGAAAAATTTCATAAAATTGTTTTATCTGCTGGTTTTGTGAGTAATGAATCTGATAGCTGCATTTATAGTAGAATGAAAAATGATGCATGTGTAATTCTATGTTTATATGTAGATGATATTCTGATATTTGGTACGAACATGTTAATCATTAATGAGACTAAGAATTTCTTATCTAGTAAATTTGACATGAAAGATCTTGGTCCTGCAAATGTAATTCTGGGCATAGAATTAACTAGATTGCATGATGGCATTTCTATTTCTCAGTCTCATTATGTTGAAAAAATTTTGAGAAAATTTGAATATTATGATTGTAATCCTGTTTCTACACCATATGATCCCAATTTTCATTTAAAGGTAAATGTAGGGGATCCTGTCCAACAACCTAGATATGCACAAATCATTGGTAGCTTAATGTATTTAGCTAACTGTTCTAGGCCTGACATCTCTTATGCTGTAGGAAGACTGAGTAGATACACTAGTAATCCTAATGCAGACCACTGGAAAGCCTTATGTAGGTCTTTAGATATCTTAAAGGCACAATTAGATATAGTTTGCACTATTCTGGTTATCCATCTGTTTTAGAAGGATACACTGATGCGAACTGGATCTCTGATTCTGATCAGACCAAGTCCACCAGTGGATATGTTTTTATTCTAGGAGGTGCTGCTGTATCATGGAAGTCTGCTAAACAAACTGTTAGAGCAAAGTCCACCATGGAAGCTGAGTTCATTGCCTTAGATCTTGCTGGTGAGCAAGCTGAATGGCTTAGAAACCTGCTTTTAGATATACCTATTGTTAGAAGACCTCTTCCACCTATATCTATTCATTGCGATAATAAGGCAACCATAGATAAAGCCAAACAGTCTAAGGACAAACCTGGAAAGAGATTCATGAGGCTTAGGTATCAGAATGTAAGGGACTATGTCTTACATGGAGTGATCTCACTTGAATTTGTTAGATCAGTAAGTAACATTGCAGATCCCCTTACTAAAGGATTAGCGAGGAGGCTAGTCTTATCAGCATCGAGAGGGATGGGGCTAAAGCCCTTAGAGTAGCACCACAGTAGATACCCTACCTTATCAATTGGAGATCCCATGAGATAGGTTCAAAGGGACAAACAAGCTGTTGAGTGACTATGTAAAAGCACTAAAATCTAAAACCATCCCTATGGTGCCAGTGCTTTAACTGTGATGGTTTAGGAAGAGCTAAAAACTCTGAATGAATTCAAGGTCTTTAAGACAGGATATAGGACCACGCAGTATACCCTTGGAGAATTCTACTATAAGAGTGTGATCGTGGGGCCGCGATCTATGAGAACACGGGCTGATCTCTAGAGCACTCTCGAAACCAGATACGCTTAATGGCCGTAATGCGCACACTGACTTGAAACCTGGTCTAGTACTCGAGCTATGCTGTGTGACTAATCGAAATCTGATCAAAAGGGTCTAGTTCAAGACCTAGTTCACTACGTCCCTTCAGATGGAAATCAGTCAATACTAAGTGGAGGTTCAAAACCCTAAGCTACCTCTACCGAATGCATAGTAAAACATCGCTATATTTTATTTTTTAAAAAACTTTGAAACTTGAGGGGATTGTTAGAAACTTTTATATAAAGTTTGGGTTTCCCCCCATTTTTTGATTCAAAAGAATTCAAATAAGTTTCAAATATTTTAAAATGTTTTGGAGGGAAAAAAGATATGTTCCCTCTATTTGTTTTAGTGGTTTGGGACTTCAAAACATAGTCCCATATTGGTTATTTTCTCTTTCCTTTCCTCCTTATAAGGAAGAGGGTTGATACTTGGGTAGGGTCCCAAGGGAGGGCAAAGGCTTGTGGATTGCATTTGCATTTTGTATTTGGTATTTTGTATTTTGTATTTTGTATTTGGGCTTTGGGCTTCGGGTTCTGGGTTCTGGGTCTGGGTCTGGGTCTGGAAGAGATAACAGAGATAGAGAGTTTTCGTCTCAGTCGTAACAGTCGCCGCGACGCGATCTGTAACCTCCGTGATTAGGGCGACGCGATTCGTAACCGCCTTGATTAAGGCACCGCGTGATTGAGAGTGAACGTTCGTCTGTTCGAGTTTTGTCTCAAACGGCTCTCTTCCTCTCACGCCTATATAAACAGGCTATGGGAGGACTGCAAAGGTATGCAATCTCAGTGTTCTCTCTACTTCATCCAGAAAAGTTTTTGTTCTTCTTTTGGCAATCGTTCGAGTCAGCGACCGGTTCACGAATTCTTCTTCCTGTTGCACCAGAGGAGAAGATCAACGAGACTGGGTGGTTGTATCCGGGGAGCAGATCGTCGAGTACCCTGTGCGATTGAGGGGGTGATTCTGTTCTTAAGACAGCGTTCTACGTGCCTCCATCCAGGCCATCTCTGAACCCTTTCTGCTTTGATCTACTGTTTGGTCATCTGTTCATTGTTTAATCTGATTTCGACAAAAGTTTTTCCAACAAACACAGTGAAAAATAGCAGTGCTTGAAGGACGTTATAAGTGTGACAAGAGATATATGATGGTTTGAAACCAAACAAAAGAATATTTGAACCTAGAAACAATACATGATTAGAATAAATAAATTTAAGGTTTTTTTTTATATATCCTTAAATATGGTTTCAGTGATTTTTTCAATTTTGTCACTAGATTTTGTTAACTAATCTTGTAGTGGACCTGAGTTAACGCAACACAAGTGACACGTTGTTCACCAAATCCATTGATGTTTGAGAATTCGTTGATGACTAAACTATGATGAAGAGTTAACGAGAAGTTGAAGCCAATATGAATGAATGTCCATTATTATTGTCCAATATTTGCATATATTTCTACAACAAAACAACGTAACCCTGAGGATGATTCCTTATCCAAATAATTACCCACACATTGTGATGATTGCAATGAAGTTATAAATATGGGTCCAATATATCATGTAACAAATTTATTCTCTCTCTCTCTTGATAGGTTGATAGAGGTACCCTTTTTCACCAAATGATTCTATGTTCGAATCTTGCTTCTATTGAGAGTAGAATATTTGACCGGAAAATAAAAAATAAACAATTGTTCTCCCTGGCTACTTTTTGATGTAGGACAGGTTGCTCACAAGGAGCAATTTTTAGATCCTAACAATCACTCTTAAATT
This sequence comes from Acorus calamus, assembly GCA_030737845.1. Classification (NCBI taxonomy): domain Eukaryota; kingdom Viridiplantae; phylum Streptophyta; class Magnoliopsida; order Acorales; family Acoraceae; genus Acorus; species Acorus calamus. Next base: position 26,590,188 of record CM060866.1, on the reverse strand, counting down.
AAATGGGGTTGAATTTCAGATTTTAAGTTTTTTTTTTTTTTGAATTTTTAGGTTTTGTTTCGTGTTTTTAGGACTTTTAGTTTAAGATTCTGTTCACTAACTATGACTTGTAAATAAAAATTCCACCATAAATGTATGATCAGATCTTCAAAATTAGTAAATTATTCCTTTTTGTCATATTCTTTGTGAAATGAATGAGTTCCTTGTGGATCAAAGAAGTTATACAAGAAGATCAAGACGATAATTTTCTTCTTGTCCCATGCTCATCACGTTTCGTGTCACAGTTACTGTGATTATATTGAACAAATAATAACCATAAACCTTGTCTTTTACATCTAAAGTCATATTAGTTTTGGCATTTATTCATAAATCATAAGATAAATTCGATAAAAGTACACAAGATTGAATATTTTTTTTTTTTATTGGTAATCAAAAGTGTATTGGTATATGGAGGGGGAACTTTACAAAAAGGGGTTATGCCATGCTATGCAGAGCTTAATGTCATAACAACTAAACCTTGCATCCAAAGGAGTGAGAGGGAGCAACAACCCAACATTCCTTTGGACCAAGTTAAGATTGAATATTTTGCTAGAACCATATGCGACTTGTTGACAATAAATCTCGAGTTCAAATTCCTTCAGATTTAATTACTCGATGCACATAATTTGTGGGTATATATGCCTGACTTTGAGGTTCTTGCAACTAATACATGTCGTTTTCTGGTCACAAAATTTTGATGAAATTTGACTATCAAATCCAGAGAGGATCTTGTGAGTGTGTGGTTTAAAATCTGCAAAGGCGCTGATAAGATTGCAATCAAGTCCCCTGACATGACCTAATCGAACCTCTCACCAAGGGGTCCATGAAATCTCCCAATGATCTCTCAAACGTCATTGCAGATTTCATCATCTCCATCACCAATGCAAACACATGGTTGGCATCTAGAGAGACTATACATTCAAAATAGCCTGTCTATTTCATAGCATCCATGCACAGTTTGTCCTGGAAAAATAAAAAATTTGGTTGAGTCTCACACCAAGTCCTACACACATGGTGAGCACCATTAATTCTTCAAAAAGTCCTACAAATGGACTTCACTTGCATCTAAAGTATTAGCCCAAGATATCGGTCTTAAATATTAATTTTGGGACGTATGTTTAGACATCTGTGTACATTAATTTTATTTGCATGGTACGCGATCATGCATGGCAGAATCATGCACCAACAGTTTTATATGGAATGGTTTATTATATTGCATGGATCACTTCAGATTTAACTGTAGTAAACAACCCGAAGGTAAATTAAGATCAACTTGGAGACAAGCCAACTCTAAAGTAGGAGACACAAGACATTAAATTAGTTGGCTAGCTTAGCAGTTAGTGGGTCAGAGTAGCACCTATAGTTAAAGCTTAATTACCAGCGCGCAGAGGTGAAATCTCACACAAGTAAATATTAGTTTCCCAAGTGGTCAATTTAGGCCTCGTTTGGATCAGTACTGGTGGGGTGAGTATGATACAAAAACTAAAAATTTTCCACATAATATATCCAAACAAAAATGGGTATTCAGCGTTTAAAACGCATTTCATGCATTTATTTAATTTGCAAAATTCTAACGTTTGAAAAACTAGCTGTCAAAACAATGCATTTAATTTCCAGATGCTGGATTTAGGGGGTGGATTCTCAATTACAAACTGGGCTGGCTGGGAGCTTGCAAATCATTGGTTTGCATGCAATAGATTTATTTATTTATTACTCTATGTAGAAGCTGAACGAGCCAAAAATAAAAAAAATGAAAAAATTAGGCAGGGCGAACAGGGAAGAAACAAAACACAGCTGTTAGACCAGTTGCAGATGAAGCGTCCGAACCCGACACCATCATAAGTTTACGAGTGGTCGATCACGTGATCTTGATCTCATTCACACACTCATGTCGTCAGATAACTAGAGGTTGAAAAGAGTAATCAATACGAATTATGGACACACAGACAGAAAGCAATTAAGTTTGAACTCTATCGAACTTCTTCAACTTTCATCTTCCAATTGGTGCAAATTCAAGATATACAATGGTAAACATTATATGTTATGACTATGTTGTGTGCATGATTTGTTTCTTGGGGGGACAACTGAATTCACTCTGAACAGTTCCACTGAGCTGGATTTCAACCCTAGAAATGAATGCTCCATGTATAACCTTCTTGAGCTTAAAGGATAGTGGAGGGTCTCCACCTTTGCTCCTATATGAAGGCATCCGGAGTTTGGTTAGAAATTGATTCAACCATTGTGATTGGATGGATTCATGGTCGTGGTTGCATCACATGGATAGCATTCAGGGACCTGCGATCCTTTGAATCACTGCCTGCAACACTCATAGATTGAAAAGCTACATATGTTTATTGGGAGGGCAATAAAGCAACGGACAACCTAACAGCCTACCAATTAGGAGTGCAACTGGGGGCGGTTGGGTTGAAGCACAATCTAAACCTAACTCGAAATTGAAAAAAGTCAACCCAAACTCAACCCAACCCATCGGGTTTTGTTCGGGTTCAGGTTGTGTTTGAGTTTGATCCAGGTTGGATTGAACTCGAGTTAAGTTTGTGATTGACTTGAAAAATGTATTATTTTAAAAAATTAAAATTTTGCGAGTGTTAATTCTCCGCGTAATAAAAATACAAAAGATGTTAAACACATTTTTTTTTTTCAATCCCAAATGTAATTCATGTCTACATTTTGATTTTTTTTAGACAACAATGTGTATCCATTGATGTATTTTTTTTCTTTTTATAAAATGTGACATATTTCAAAAAAAAAAAATTATGAATTCACTTATAAAAATTATAAAATTTTAATTTTTAACGAGATATATATCTTATTAAAATTTGTACACATGACTAACAAGATTCACAAGATTGAAAATGGATTTGAATTTTTTTTTTTAGTGAAGCTGGAAAAACAAAAGTGTAACAATGTTCAATGTATATAATTCAAGCGTCTTAGCGGAATTCAAGATGGATGCAGCTCAATAAGTATTCTATGTTTCGAGTCCTTTTCCGAGTGCTAACGATGCACATCCACAAAATTTTTCTAGTACATTATATTTTATCTGATGATGAATAGCTTTTTCATATTTTTTAATTTTGCCCCCATCAACTTAATCCATTTTACAATCTATTTTATATTTTCATAATGTATGATAGTGTATAGTACTCATAATGTATGACGTTCTATCATAGTCTATGATTTAAAATAAATTTATTTTTCAAGGAATAAAATTATGTTATTATATTTTAGTATATACTTCATTTTAATATATATTTCAATAGAAGAATGTATGATTTTTTAAAAAACAAAAAATTGTGTGCACTGTGAGTGGGCTTCACAAGGGACTTGACATATTATTTTATTTATGCGCTGTTATACTAAATCATTTTTATTAACCAAATTGCAGTTCCATATACATCATTAGAAACTCAATGAAGTATATACCTTGTTAGATGATTCATATGTTATACCTCATAAAATGTATTCTTACACTTATTAAAAAAATAGTTCATTCAACTCAAATTAGAGTGATACATATTTTTTATCAAAACATATGCCTCATTATATGATGTTTACTCTAACATAAAAAAAATATGTATTTTAATATATAAAAGTGTGTGATTAAAAAATAAATCATTGTAATTGGGGCTAGCCGTATCATTTTCCTTTTTTTACAATTAAATCACAGGCCCATGAAACCCATGAAAGAAGGTCCACGCATGTGTTGGTCAAAGAATTTTGGTACTGTATATATGGGCCGGACCAGAACATCTGGGTGGGAACAATATGGGCTGGAGCCCAAACAACCAAGCCCAACAAGCTTTCTGTTTTTTTTTCCAATTTTTGACGCCAGCGAGAATCGACCCTGGGAGCCTCACCATGACACCGACGTCCTAATCCACCAACTTGGTACATTTTGATCACCCCTTAAACACACCAATATACCATAAAGATTAGTGTTATTTACTCGATCAAATTTTGAGTCAGATTTTATTATCAATGAATCTTTACAAATAATTTACAAATGATAATAAGAGAAAAATCTAAACAACCCTATGAAATTCATATAAACCCCTCACTTTTCATAAAGTTCATATAACTCCTTAAAGCATCTATGTAAATCAAAATAGACTCCTGAGTTAATTTTTCGTTCACAAATTATGGTTATTTTCTGAATATTCTATCGGATGAACCCTTGTTGAAAACATAGCATATAAAAAACTCTCGACAATGTGTAAAAATGTAAAAAAATCATTTATAAATGATGATTTTATACTATGGATAGTGTTTTACAATCTATCAGGAGAGATAAAATCGTCATGTACAGAAAGTTTTTCACACTTTTAACATAATGTAGATGTTTCATCTGTCAATGAAAGTTTAATTCAAGAGGTTATTTGAATTTACATAGGTGTTTTTAAGGGGTTATATGAACTTTAGGAAAAACTAAGGGGTTATATGAATTTAAGGTAGTTTACATGGGATAATAATAATAATAATAATAATAATAATAATAATAATAATAATAATAATAATAATAATAATAATACCACGACATTTTAGTGCCACCCATTTTACTTTTTTCACAAGTTGAATGCGCATCTAATGAGACATTTTTATGAGTCTAAATCTAGTCATGATTGACTTCAGTCAATTTAGTTAATATCGAACTGTACAACCTATAAATCGAATTACATTGCAAATGAATCGAACTGCATAGTCAATTGTTGAGTACACGTGTTATTCTCTTATTAAATCTAGTTAAGTTTGAGTTTGGTTAGTATCATTAGCATACAATAGGAGAGTGACAACTTAAACTCAACAACTAATTGTGCAGTTCGATTCATATACCGTGTAATTCGATTTATATGTTGTGAAATTTGATACTAATAGACTAATCCAAGTCAAGTCTTAATGTATTAAGGAATCATACATGGATATTATGAAAAAGTATTTTATCCTAAAAAGTCCTATACACGTGGCTGTTGATGGACAGAGATACCCAACCGCACCGCACCGCGGGCGACAACGTGGTTAATGAGTCGACGATGAACGTGGTGTTGTGTCCTCGCCACTCTTTTAAGACCTCTGTCATTCCGTGCTTTGATCGAATTATTTAGTTGGTTGTTATACACCGTACGACCTGCATGTGCCATGTGCATGCCGAACCGTTTTCTCCAGATTAGTTTCACATGAAAAGCAACTAAAATCAGTCAATTTGTTATGTGAGACATGTTTCATGAGTCATGCAAATCACAGGATGACAGGATGGATGTACCTCGCTTGGAAGGTTAAATGCATTTTCTAACCACGACAAATTCACTCTCTTTTTTATGTGCTCTTTTTTTTACCTTTTGTATTTTTTTCTCCCCTCATTTAGAATTTACAATTCAAGTTCAGATGAGTCATGCAAATCACAGGATGACAGGATGGATGTACCTCGCTTGGAAGGTTAAATGCATTTTCTAACCACGACAAATTCACTCTCTTTTTTATGTGCTCTTTTTTTTTACCTTTTGTATTTTTTTCTCCCCTCATTTAGAATTTACAATTCAAGTTCAGAAAAGAAATCAGATAACAAAAATCTACTTTTCTTAAAAAAAATATTTGTTACATAATGATATGTATTATTTATTAAAATATATACATAATTAGATAAAATTTGTTATTTAAAAACAAACAAAACACGTGACTGGCCTCGAAACTGTTACTGATACTATTCTATAAAAAATACAAAGTCCATATATATATATATATATATATTTGGAACTAATTAAATACAAACTCCATATTTAAAATGCCAACAAACATGCACACGGACTCCCAGAAATGGCTTGACCGTGGAACGAAAACCCACAAAGCAGAGAGTGACTGACTTCCAATCCAACCACATTAGTAGATTAGTACAATAAACACAAACTTCAAAACACAACCCTTCACCACCAAAGTACACCATGAGAAGAAGCGGCAGCAAGAGAAGATCCACTTTTCTCAGTGTGTTTTTTGTGTGGCAGTTTTTAATGGGGGGAGTCATGAATGATCGCTCTCCTATATCATCACTACTGACATGCACGACCTGGCGCGCACGTGAATCATAAAGGGATGAAAAGATAACTGGCACCCGAAGCAGAAGAAAAAGGGGGAACAAAAGTGAAAATAACGAACCCGCACGGCACTGTAATGCTGCATGAAATTATGATTTCGCATAAATCATACTTCATTCAAACCCCATTGTTGTAACTTTTATGAGCTTTTGAAGAAAAATAGAAAATGAAAAACACATTTTACTTATAAAAATAGTTTAAGATTCGTTTGGATGGGGGATTGAAAAGTTAAAAAACACTTATAGAGGACTTTGAAAACATGTTTGAACAACTTTTATTTTTACAAAAATCGAAAAAGCCAAACATTTTTCCCAAAAGTTCCAAAAAAAATGTTTAATTAAACTATTTGTTTCAGCTTCTAATAACAAAAATAAGTATGTTTTTTAGAAAACAAAATAAATGAGATTTCTAGAAATTAATTTTCTTAAGTTAATTTTATACAAAATCATATTTTTCAAACGAGTTTTCAAACAGGATTAAAAGTCGTTTGTCAAAAACTATTTTTGAAAAGCTCAATTTTCATAGCTTCTCAAAATCTTTTTTCTTTTTACACATAAAAATCTGAACTTGATTTTCCAAGAATCAACCACGACACGTCTGTTTGGATCCCCATTTTACTGGTATGGGATTCTGAAATGCAGAATTGGCCTAAATGAGGATCCAAATGAGACTCTTATAGCTATTTTTGAAAACTGCTTTAATAAAAAAACTACTTTCAAAATTCCAAACTCAGTTTCTATAACACTACCTTAGAGTAGGTGCAAGGCAATTTTTCTCTTCTCCACAAATTTGTTCTTCAAAGCCTAGGGTACACATTGGAGGTTCTGCAAGTTTGAGTCTCTGCCCTGCATGTCCTGCTGAAATCCATGGAAGCATACAAGGAGAATTGAAGTGCAGATAGCGTACCTAAATCAAACAACACTGGATATACTGCTTCAAATCAGCTTGCGACCTCTTACAAAGCACATTTGCATAGGCCAACCTTCTCAACATGAATAATAGATTGGACGATGATGAAGTTTTTGAAATTCAGTGACACGAGAGGTCAGGTTCATGTTGGTGTTTGCTCTATCTGATGATGACCTGAAATGCACTAAAATACAGTTCTATGCATGCCATTCTAATTTATATTATGGTTGTGAGTCTGTGATTGCAAAGACACAGTGATGCTGATATAACAAACATATGAGAGCTGATACACTCAATCCTTAATGCACCTTTGCAGTGTCCAAGAATATACTTCATTAGCCAAGTATATATTTCAAAAATAAATAAAACTATAGGTGTGTGGACTTGCAAAAAAAATTTGCAACATCAAACATATATATAGTATACATGCATGCTGGAAGTGTAATTTGCAGTTCAACAACATTGAGAGGGATTCCATATAGAAAAATATTATAATACAAGCAGTTTAATTGGATATATGCATGTATGTAAACACACACAAAAGACAGATAGTACTGGACAAAATTAAAATTTCTTGTTCAAGACCACATCATTCTAATCACTCTCCCCAAGCCCAATATATAATCAGAGAGCTGTAGGCTAGTTCTTCGTACACCAATGATCAACCCATTATTGCTTGGAAACACCAACAAAAGAGGCAGATATAATCAACTTAACCTTCACAAAAATCAATTTCGCAGTCTACCCATTATGAATCATTCATTTGTGCAGGATATGTAGATTCCTCTCTGTTTTGACATCCTAAACTCCCTCTTGAGCTGGACAAAGTTGATTTTAGAAGTGCCTTTTATTTTTTTTCTGATATGTAGATGCCTCTCTGTTTTGACATCCTAAACTCCCTCTTGAGCTGGACAAAGTTGATTTTAGAAGTGCCTTTTATTTTATTTCTTGGGAGGGGGGGTGTTGGTAGATGGAGACAGTTGAGAATCAGCCAGAAGGGCAAAAGTACTCCCATGGACGACTCATGATGCACCACTGAACCTAGTATATACAGTCTCTATCATTTCTATTTGTCTAGCCTTACATTTTTACACCAAACATTGAAACTTATCCTAAATTAGAAAAAAAGTTGCCAATTGAGAAAGAATGACAAAACAAAAACCCAAAAAGCAATCACCTTCTTCTCACAAACATTTTTGACAATGAGGGATGGGTGTTCAACATTTCTTGCAATATTGAACTTCTGACGCCTGAATATATCTGTTGATATGCATTTCAAGATCTGTATTATGCACCTAAGATACTACATATTCAAAACATATCAATCATTAAACTTATTTAGAAGAGTAATAAAATGAAATAAGAAATGTCCTGCATGCACAATAACTAAGAAAGCACCAAATATATGCTTCAATATCAGATCACTTATGAATAAATTCAATTCCTTAGCTTCTCAGAGGACAGCAACCAAGCAAAAACTTAACAAGTATAATGAACAATCAACATTGAAGGCCCACTAAAAGTAAGAATTAAATATGCAGAATCACATAGAGACCTTTAATATAAGTTGGCATATCCTATAGAGATCTTTAAATAAGTTTGCATATCCTCATAACACTTGCTGCAAATGTGAAAATTGGAAGTTGATACTTTTTTTTTCGGGTGGTAGAATAAGAAGAAGTCGATAATATCTATGTGAACAACCATATGAATACTTCAAGAAACTCTAGATAGATGGATAACAAAAGCGAGATCTCTAAGGCCTGACATTAGAGGTATTGGTGTCGCATTTGTGATATTAAATTCAATCAAACATTCCAATAATTTTGGCAGAATTAACTCAATGTAAAAGCAGATGACGGAAAAAATGCAGCACACAGTAAGATTTAATCTAATGGGCCTATAGCCAAAGAAGGGCTTAATTTAGATTATAGCACTCTGATCAAAATTCAAGAAAACTTTAAAGAATATATACAAGATTCTGAATTCAGATTATACTAAAACTTGAGCCAAATTTAAGGATTGCCTTTAACTTGTGGTAGAGAGAGGCATTTTGTGACACAATTTACAATTTTATAGAAGACATTTCAAACATATTATCAAATGCATAGCCAACTGTTATGGATAAATGAACATCAAAGAGATGGTTGAATCTGTGATGCACAAGAGTTACATTCAGTGCTGATTCATGGAACAGACCAACATCAAGGACAAAGAGACCTATCAAGAAAGAAAAGTAACCTGTGTGTATTTTTCATTTTATTTTTCCCAATACAAATACAACATTAAATGTCAAGAAATCACGTACACTATTTTGGACAAACTACAAATGCACAGAAGCTTCTTCAAATCATTAACTTATTTTCCTTTGCACAATAGCATCCTCTCATGATAACAAACACTTCTAGGGAGAGGTGAAAGCAGAACATTCATGTCTGCAGATGCAAAGTCGGTGATTGGTGAAAAAAATAGAGAAGAACATACAAAATCCAAGATCTTCATACAAGAGAACATTCTATTGAATCCCGTAACAAAGGCTAAATATTCCCCACCAATTGAAAATAAAAGGAGAAGGAAAGCGAAGAGATTACCCAATTAGCCTGAATCATATGCCCTTTGAACAAAACAATCCCAAAATACAAGCGGGTAGACGCTATGTCGCAAAAAAATCCCAACACCACCTCAGCAGCCCATGACGGCGCAGTTGTACACAAAACTTGCAGAGTGCTTGCTGGCTATGGTAGTCCACTGCGGCGGGCCATCTTTGGGAATCCATGAATTGAGCTCTATAATTCCACCACCGAGCACCCTTGGCCCTCCGATCACTATCAAGCGGTTCCCACAAGCCCTAAACGCGAGCCCCCATCCATTCATCGAATCTGGGCGCTCCGGCAAACTTCCCAAGGTGACCCACAAGTTGTTCTTCTTATCATACTTCCTCACCACCTTCTCCGCATAATCCGCCGAGTACAACTCATTATTCACCACTGCGACCAATGGGGGAGCCCCGGTCGGCCCGACCTGACATGGGAACATATCCGGAATGACACGCCACGTCTTTGTCACCAGATTGAACTCCTCCCCGCAAGTGAGTGGGGTCGCATTGTTTGACATCCCCCCTATGACAAAAAACTTCCCGTCCATGAATACACCAGAACACATCTTCCTCGGTTTGTTCATGCTAGGCAGAGTCATCCAAGTCCGAGTCTCGGAATTGTAAAGCTCGGCAGAGCTCAGTATGGTGCCCCGTGCATCACAACCCCCGGCGAGGATCGCACGCTCTCCAAGGCTGGCGGACCCAAAGAGGCACCTTGGCGTGTTCATCTTGACCCCGGGGGTCCAAGAATTGGTCAGGATGCTGTATCTGAGTATGACATGGGAGGTGACCTCCTTCCCAAAAACAAGGAGCTCCGTACCAACGGCCAGTGATTCCTTATCAGAACACATGAAGCATTCGTTGGATGGCATCTGGGGGAGGTGCATCCATCTCTGGCGGTTGGGATCGAACGCCTCCCACTCAAGGACATTGCATGAGAAGTAGACCCAGTGCTCCACAATCTCTGCCTGGCGACGTAGGCGGTAGAGCAACCCAGAGCGAATGATGGAACGGAAGCTGCTGTTGAGGGAGGCGAGTACGCCATAGTCAGAGCGGGAGCACCGAAGGAGGCAGTTGATCGAGTTGTCTCGACCAATCGTGTTTATGAGGGAGGAGTCCGACTGATACCCCTGGCCGTCTGATGAGTCTGAGGGGGATGAATTCCGGCGCTTCAATCGAGTGATGGCCATGGCTTCTTCTTCTTCGACAATATCCAGCGGACGCTTGCAGGGCGGGTCGAGGAGGTGATAACTGAGGAAGACCCAATTGGATTCCTGCTCGCAGGGACTCAGCAAGGCCCTCGAAACCACGCAGGACTGACCCTCCAACATGTCACCCGAATACAAAGGGGGAAGGGATACTGCGATCGATTCTCTTTCACCAATCCACCCCCCAAAAACGATGCTTTCTTTTTCAAATCCTCCTAATGGAAATCCAGATCAACTGGCCTCCCTTGGTTGTGAAAGCTTCAAATTTGGGGGAAACAAAAGCGACCCAGATCGGAAAGATGAGAGGGCTTTCAACAGTCAGGCATCGCTTTGATCGACCCAGGCAGAGAAATCAAAGTCCCAGGTAGGAATACTGAGAAGAATAGTTAGAACAACAACAAAAAAATGTGGGTATTTCGGGGAAAAAAATGTAATAGTCTGAACAAAAAGAAATCAATATAAAGAAAGGGGGATCTAACCAATCCAATTCACCCCTTAAAACACAAATTATCCCATCTAAAACAATGAACCCAATAACAGAAAAACAAAACCAAAGGCAGATCTCGCAAATTTCACCCCAAAAAACGAAAATATTTATGTGCGTATGTTTTTATCAGATCCAATCCCCCTAAAACAACAAAATCCAACAATACATTAAAAAAAAAAACACCCAACTTCTTCAACAACAAAAATCTGAAAACAGGATTCCCATCTAGTGAGACCGCCCCGCAAAATAGCGCGCAAAGAGAGAGAACCGTCAAAACGGGAAATGTTTGAAAGAAAAGAAAAAAAAACGAAGGAAATGAAGACTTACGGATTGATTTGAGGCTCCTGACTGTTTATTCCCCTCTCTTTCTTTGGTTATATCGTACACTATAAATACATATAAACAAATATATATAAATAAAAAAAAATGGTTCTTCTCTTCTTCTTCTTCCGATTCCCTGCCAAAATCGACTCCCCCAAAACAAAAATCTGGAACAACTCGTTCGGGTAGGGCTTATCTATCTGGGGCTCCTGATTCGCTTTTTCTCTCTCTCTTCCGCAGTCCCCTCCACTCTATTTATTCCATTTTTTTATTCCGCTTTTCATCACATCTCGCTTTTTATTCAACTTTGTTATTCGTCTTTCTTTTTTCACTATAATAATAATTATTATAAAAAAAAAAAAGCGACACAAACAGCGAAGCGTTTCTCGTAACGTATCGTATCGTATCGTCTCGTCCTCTCCACACACAAACCGCGTTCTTTATTCCTAGCAAACCCACCCCAAAAAAAATAAAAAAAAAAGTCAAGGACCCCGTCCCACGTACGGCTCTATTTCATTTTCTCGCGCGGGTTGACTGTCGATAAATAAAATCCACCAATCGGACGGTTGTGATGGTGTTTCCACTTAATTTACTGTATAAAAAAGTCAGTGAGGAGTCTCGATCAGAGCCATGCGATTGTGCTTGGACGGTTATCGCGAGCGGGACCCATCAGGACTGACAAGCCCAACCTGTAAAAGATGAAAAAAAAGGTCCACCACAATCTAACAAACCACCCTATCGGACGGCTGGGATGGAGAGCAAAAAAGATGGTGGATTCTTAATATATATATATAAAATAATAAATAAAAATAAAGGATGTTACGACATTTGGGGTGGGTCGTAATAGATTAATATTATTATTGTCATCATCATTATCTGGGGCTCAATGTCGTGTTCTTTTGTACATCTTCTTTCAGAAAACAATCGAATGTGTCACGGCCGTTTTTCTGCCATCAGTTGTGGACCGTAGGATGTAACTAGACATTTTCTATTTCCGATTGGACGGTTGTGATCGTTTTCTTAAAATGTTGTATATATGAGTCTCGTTTTCCTGCACGTTTATAAATGTTAGTGCATATAAAATCTTAAATAGTTACGTGGACGTTTCATTTGGATACTAGTTTAAGGAGATTTTAGTTTGAAAATTTAAAAATCTCTAAACTTTGATTTAAACACATTTTTAATGTTTAATTTTTTAAAACCACCGAATTTCTTTCTAGACAAATAAATTTTGCATTTGAAAAGTCATTAAATCAATGTTTTTTAAAACTGAGTTTAAAACACAAAATTTTAAGAAGCTTAGCATTTCAAACTCACATTCAAATGCAGCCTTAGATCATAAATATCAGCAACAAGTTATAATTATAAAAAATAATTAAATAATCTAAAATATCCTTCTCATAACTATGGACTATAGGCAACCCAAAGATTGTAGTACATGAACTCACAAAATTAATTTAGAAGTTTTGTGGGCGTGATTTTTGAAATTAATCTTTTGGAGGACATTGTCTCGAACTTGAATCCTCTAATGGGTAAGTCTTTAATTAAACACAATAATTTCCAAGTGCTAGAATAAACAAGTAGTGTAGATAATGACCATGAACATCCGTTTTATTTCTTATCTTATTATTATTATTCGCATTAGTGGTTGCTGTAAAAGGGGAGAAAAGATAGGTTTGTGGTCAAATCAAAACAACTGGTCCATTGGAGAAAAAGATGAATGAAAAAAATGAGAGGTGGATCCGAATCACGAGCTTTGGACGGTTTAAGGTTATTCATACAATTTCATTCATATTATGGGGATTCACATGCCCAAATATAATGACAACCTAATGTAAGTTAAATTTTTCTCTTGAAATTTATTTTTATTGTTCTTGCGTGAGTTGGAATCAGGCGGTTCAAAGGTCATGGGCACACAATGCGAAGAGCAACCTTAACCATGACTCCATTAAACAAATTCTTGGGGAAATTTTTTTATCTCTTGAGACATCATATTTTTTTAGGACCCCGTCGGAAGAATTTATAGATAATCAAACTATCAAATGAACAAGAATTCATGGATAATCAAATTCTCAAATAGATAATATATAAATAAATATAGAAAAAGAAAGGTAATAGTTATTTGGTTGAATGACAAATAAATGAAGTGTTCTTTGAAATGAATACATGCATTTTTCATACTTACGGAGTTTTTTGATGTTCCTAACTAATTAAGATACAACCCAACATTTTTTTTTATTAATTCTTTACTCATTTTTAATATCAATGCTCGGGAGCAAACCGAACTTTGGTTAAGTCGATAATCACCTCCCCTATCTGTAAAAGAGATTAAATGATCAAATTATTGAGAGCACCATTCTTCAAAAATAAATAAATAATAAAACAGACAGATGGACTGATTTTATCTTTAACAAATTAAATATATATTGTTTGAGGTCTTTCTATAGACATCAATCATATGTATCATTCATTAATTTGAATGGACCAAGCATTATAAAGCCATTATAAACGTTCAAATATGTGAAGAAATGGTTAGGACGATATGCTTAACGGTTGAATGGTTTTCAACCATTCCAATGCATCATGATATAAATTAAATTACTTTTTGATCAATTAATTTTTCTTTAAAAAATATGCACAATAATAATTAAGAGGAAAATTTAGATAACCTCTCAATGATAACTAGAGTACGTAGGTTAATGTGATTTTTAACTCTCTCCCCTAATTTAGTAGAGTCATAATTCCACTTATTTTTCTTTTAAATAAGACATTGTGACGAATATATATATAAAAGAAGAAGGAAGTCTCCATGCAAACACGACATCCTATTATCATTATCATCCAAATAGCCAAATATGGGAATCGAATCCAGTGTTCTGCATGAAATAACAGGGCATGTTCCCCACATCCATTAAAGGGAGATAAGCTTTTGGGATTGTCAATCAGAGGGCCATTATTTATTTTCTCCTCTCTATACAAGATGAGATTTGTGATATCGTAACATGAAACACTTATAATTCTCATGGTCCACATTAAAAGAAAATGAACCAAAAAAAAAAATTTAAAAAAAATGAAACAACCATCCTTTGTTTGTGGTCCTTGTGAGGGATTTATCCCCACCAAATCGGGTTTTAATGGGATTTCTCACACAGTTACACTTTGAGAAGAATAATAATAAGAATAAGAATAAGAGAAGATAAGGCTCTGTGTATGTGTGTGTGTATTTGTGTCAGATGATGGGTTGTGTTGAAAACGTTATGTCAACCACCGCCGGCTCGGTATGGTCCATATATGGCGCCCCCACAATTTGAGTTTTAGTTGTATTTGGGACCACACACACAGCATCATCTCTTTTTTTTTTCTTACATTCTCTGAAAGATGTGATACCTAACAATGTCGACGTCTTTCACTTCATCTGGGACTTCTCAATTTGAAAACGCGTTAGCTGCAGATGTCTTGCATTCTCCAATTCTTGATAACTGTAATGCGAGATGTTGATGGTTTGACTGTTCTAAACCCCCAATTCTTTGGTTGATATTAGGAAGATTAGGGAGAATTAAAAAGGACATGTTTTTGTTAATCAGTTTGACCAGAGAAAACACAGTCGTCACGCATTTGCTTTGCATGGCCTTTTATTGATCAGACACACTTCAAACACCTCTCTCTATCTCGCCGTGAATGACGTGCGAACCGGTTCTAGATTCTTATATGATATTGACGCCTCCAGTCGCGTGATCTTCAATTCGGTCTTTCCATCACATCCGTTGATATTTGACAGCTCACTTTGCATGGACGGTCGCGATCACTCAAGACTTAATCATTGATTTTATTTATATATATATAATTAATCTTCCTCTCCCCCACCAATAAGAGGGGCTGTCGTGGGAAGCGATATATTGCGGGCGAAGAGAAATAATAAATTAGTCTCACAATTTGATGCGTGACACGCTGTCAATAATTGTCATGACCAAGTTCTCTAATGCCCCCTTTTTTTTTTTTTAATTCTGATGATTCTACAACGTTGGATCAGATAATTTGTTAGGATGGAATGCTGCCGTATACGTTGGAGAGATTTGTTGTACTGAATTGAATTTCATGAATTCAATTATATATTAATCTAATCAAACTAATTATAAGTTGAAGGGTAATTAGCCCTTTTAACCCTTGAAAATTGAATATTTGCAAAAATAGTTATGCCCGTCGAATATTAGCAAAAACTAGCCCCGGTGAGAGATTATACAGGAGACGGCATATATACATGCCGTCTCCAGTGTTTACTTTTTAAAAAAAATCGAGATCCCAGGAAGGGAAAAATGGACAGGAGATGGCTGGAGACGGCATGTATATATGCCGTCTCCAACTTGTATTTTTTTTTCTTTTTTGTTTTAATACATCATAAATCCTGCTTTAACAACTTAATTGAAATTCATATATAATTTTCATATATATTCAATCACTATATTTCATTACATCACTGATTTAGTAGTCAAACCTTCTCAACTTTCTGGGTGAACATTTTCCAAAGACTCGATCATTTTCTAGTGAATTATCAACTACTCATTATTCATGTACGGAATTAATTCGATCTAAGTAACGAATTCGTAGGCTTCTAACAAACTCAAAACAACATAAAAATAGTAAAAATAACTTTCAACCGTCGATTTGACTTCCAAGACGATTTCAGAACGTTCCGAAAAATGGCATAATAGCGTAGCAACTACTCCTATAGGGCTCGTCGATATGAACATGTGGACATATAATAATAGCGATTTTGATCTACGGTTCAAAAGTTATGGCTGTTTGAAGTCACGGTGCTCCCGATCGACCAATTTTCTTCTTTTCGTTTCATTTGATCTCGGCCGTCCATATACTGTATGGCTATGATGTCTGCATCATCAACTTTAATTTCAACACGACCATCTTTTACAAGAAATGACAAAGCAAAGACATTCTCTACCGTCTGTGCAAAGGAGGCTCGATTCAATATAAAGCAAACATTCAATGATAAAATTATAAATTGGAGACGGTATATATACATGCCGTCTCCTGTAAGTGTTTATTTTTTTAAGAAAATCGAGATCGCAGGAGGGGAAAATGCACAGGAGACGGCATGTATATATGCCATCTCCTGAAAACGGCATATATACATGTCGTCTCCTGTGTATTTTCCCCTCTTGAGATCTCGGTTTTTTTTAAAAAATAAATACTGAAGACGGATTATATATAATCCGTTTTCAGTATAATCTCTCACCGGGGCTAGTTTTTGCTAATATTCGACAAGGGGGGCTATTTTTGCAATTTTTCAAATTTCAGGGGCTAAAAAGTGTTAATTGCCCTAAGTTGAATGCTCAGCCAAAAAAAACACTAAAAAACTAAATAAGTTGAATTAGACAAGTGGAGCGAGCTAAATAAGATGAGGATGGTGAAATGAACTTAAGGTAACTTACATTCATCAAAATTTACGGTGTGTTTGGATGTGAGGTTGAAACTTTGAGCCCCCGTTTGGATATGGAATAGCCCAAAGAATAAATGAGAATAAAACAGAATATGTGATTTTTGTTATTTGGATGCAAGAAATACTCAAGGATAAACTATGTTGGAAAAAAATGTTATAAAATGGTATATGGATTCCAACCAATATTTGAAATTAAAGTTATTTCAGGTTATTCCACCCAAATAATATGTGAATTCATTATCAAATCAACTATCATCACCTTTTATAAATCACATGTCAAATCAACTATCATTATTTTTTCATGTTTTCTAAATTTTTATCCATACTTTATTCATATTTTATCAAAACAACAAAAGTTTTATTATTACGTTGTCCAACGAAAATAATCCAAAACACAACCAATTACAAAATCACTTTATCCTTGTTTATATTCACTTATGCCGGAATAATTATATACCTAATAATAAGTCGTATTCTGTATCCAAATGGGGGCTGATATTCTTAAAATCTTATGTTTTAAACTTAGCTTTAGAAAAGTTATGTTTTATTGGATTTTTTTGCTTAAAAAGGAAGATATTGTGGTTTGAAAATCTAAATACTAAAAATGTGTTTGAATATGAGTTTCATAATTTTTAGTTTTTCAAACGCAAAATCTACCTAAACTCACATCTAAAAACACCTTAGTTTATAGAAACTTTGAGTTAAATAGAACAATTGAACTGAATCGCTAATTAGTCTGAATTGTATCGCCCTCTTTGAAAAAAAAAATTATTTATTAAATAAAACATAATGATCAAAGGTAATTATTAAGTTTTTAATTAAAAAATAATTAAAATATTATAATGTGTTTAAAATTTAGGATTAGTAAACTGACATAATCTAAATGGGGTGAGACGAGATGAGTTTGAATTGTTTATTATTTGGGACGGGTTTATAATAGAATAATCAAACTCATCTTGTGTGTGGAAGGGTTAATTTGACAAATAGATAAATATGTGGGATATATTAGCTGAATTTGAGGGGATAAAAAATCACTTTTTTTAATTCAAATTTACATTTAATTTTGCATTTTGTTATCCTTATTTTGTTTTTTTGTTCTTTATCCTCAGTGTTGTATTTGAATCACATGATTTAAAATATGAGATAATTTAATTTTTTTTTAAAAATATCAAGTCTATCATTTCTATATATGAGACGTTAATATCATGTCCTTTTTAGTATTTATAAATTGAGTCAATTGATTATAAGAAATGAAAACCTATTTATATATCCAATATAATATTTAACTTGATAAAATATTTTGTACCAAAAACATTAACCCCCCATTTGGAACAGGAATATGACTTATTCTTGGGTATACCTTTATGCCGGCATAAGTGAGGATAAAATGATTTAGTGTTGGTTGTGTTTTGAATTATTCTCGTTGGTAAACGTAAGAATAAATTTTTTGTTGTTTCGATAAAATGTGAATATAATATGGATAAAGATTTAGAAAAAATGAAAAAATAATGATAGTTGGTTTGACAGGTGATTTATAAGAGGTGATGACAGATGATTTGGCAGTGAACTCACATATTTTTAGGTGGAATAACCTAGAATAACTTTAATTCCATGGATTGGTTGAAATCCATATACCACTTTACACTAATTTATTATGGTATACTTTTTCCCTATCTATTCTATGTTTTCAAAGACCCAAAATCCTTTATTCCCCTTTATATCAGGTTATCCGAGCTATTATTCCTGTTCCAAACGGGGGCAAAGAGAAATGTGAAGATATAAGAGAAGATGTAGGTGAAAAAAATTACTGAAAATTTGAGAGAGAGATAGAGAGAGATGAATGGTGTAGGAATTTCTTTTGGGGGGTGATGGGGGGAGGAGAGAGAGAGGGGGGGGGGATGGGGAAGATCACACATTGACATGGACAGTGGTGATTAGGGCTGGTAAACGAACCAAGCCGCTCAGGCTTGGCTCGGGCTCGACTCGGTTTAAGCTCGTTCAGGCTCGTTCAATTATACAAATGAACGAGCTTGAACAATTTTTAAAGCTCGGTTAGGCTCGGGACCTGGATCGAACTTCATTTTGCGTTCAAACTCGACTCGTTTGTGTTATAAAAAACTTAATTAAAGCTTAACAAAACTCATTTGTAAAATCAGATCATTAAATCAATACAAATTTATGTTCGTTTAGGCTCATGAACTTAGCTATTTAGGCTAAAATTTATTTTATACCGCTAAAAACCTTAAAATGAAGAAGAACGTTAGGCTCGTTGAGGCTCGTGAGCTCGACTCGGCTCAGCTTGGCTCGATTCGTTTATAAATGAGTCGAGCTTGAACATGTCAAAGCTTGGCTCGTTCGGCTCATTTACCACCCCCAGTGGTGATTGAATCGTATGAGAGAAAAGGAGAGGAGGTGGGGCTTTAATAGTGGGTTCATTTTTTTTTGGGAAGGGCATTTAAAGAGTTGCGTGTTTTTTTTTTTTTTTTTTACCGAATATGGTTAAAAAATGAGATTAAAGTTTATTCTTTTTTTTACTCATAATAAAATTTCCTTATTTTTTTTCAGCATACAGACAATTGTTTATTCTTTATCTTTTTTTTTTTGAACCACATAAGATAGCATGTGATTTAGTCCAATATTTCTCTTAACCCTTTATTCTCGTGCCAAACTGATATGAAGTTTTTAAAACTTAACAATAAAAAATCATCTTAAATCTACGATATGTTTGAGATGTTGTTTTCTGAAAATTATTAAACTCAACCACGTATAGTTTGCACCTTTTAAAAATATCATATATCATAAATAATGAAATATGTAATTTTGTAAAAAATTTAATATATACTCCAATTAATTATATAAATTTATTTATTGAATATGAAAAAAACATATGACAAGTTATATATTTCATTACAGTGAATGTAAATAACTGATGGTGTATGGTGTTGTGTAAAATAAGTTTTGTTGCATCACTCTTATGTATTAATTATTTATGTAACCATTTCAAGTCACCAAAATGATGATTTATTCTGTAAAAAAATGGGGTGTTTTTGTGCAGGGGCGTCAAAGGTGGAGCTGGTTAATGACAAGTTTGGAATTGGTGTTTGAAGTCTAATAGGATCCTCTCATGCTTAGTTCAATTATATTTGTATTTTTCAATTGGGTCCTTCTTTATCCATTAAGCAGACCCTTCCCATTTTCTTTAAAAAAATGGTTTTTTATTTTTAAGTCCCCATACACCATAGGATTTAGTGATTAATCATTCACTTTTTCATAGTTTGGTTTTAGTCCCCATATTTTTTATTTTAATCCCTGGGAGGGACGGATCTCTAAATTATTTGATTTTTTTTAGTCTCTGGGAGAGATTAAAAATGAGCATATCCTTTAAATTTAGGGATTAAAATCAAAGTGTGAAGAAGTGAGGATCCATCCTAAATTGGTATGCCTTGAAACTAAAAAACCTAAAAATATCTATTATTTATGTAAGAAAAAATGACACTTTTTTATTTCCATTTCTATACTTAAATTTTCATTATTAAAGAGAGTCTGGGTTTGACCAAACCATCGACAAATTGAGGACATCAAACAGCTTGTCTCAGTACACACGTGAGATGGAATGACAACCGCTTGGGAACGCACGTCAGGTGTCTATCGCACGTGCGAACTTTTTAAGTGTTTTTAAGCGAGGCTACAAAAAAGAAAGGCCGCGCTATTAATTACTAACCGTTTTAACTATATGTTTATGTTGAGATTTTAAATGACGTTATTATACATAAGTGGATGTACTAAAAATATGTTAGACCTTGTTTCATTCTATGCAGTATGCCTGCACATGCACCTTGTTTTTTATTTTTTGCGCCCAAGCTTCCTTTATTAATTTTATTTTTGTTGGGCTAAGGGAACATTCATGAAGAGAATACGCACTTGCACAACATTTGATTAATATAAAACGATGACAATGAATAATTTATGGGAATTGAATTTGTAGTTATGCAAAAAGTGTTTTTTTTAAATGACAATTCTATTATTCTACATAAATTATTGTTATCTGAATTTTTTTTTAATTGGTATTTTCCTAGATTTGATACTTTGACCTCTTTCATGGAGAAGAAGTATTGGTTAACTAATCAAATTAAGTTTGATTCGTAAATTTGAAAATGGTTGCTCAAAAGTTTGTGTTTGAGAATATGTGTCAGGGATATATGTGTGTTATGATATTTGTGGCATTTTTTTGAGATGTATAGTAAGTGAGAGTGTTAGATAAAATTAAACACAAGATAATAAATTTATCCATTAATGTAAACAATTTCTGATAAACAATTCAAATTCTATTTGAGAATGATTAGAAGAGATTGTGTTAATATATTCAGATATAATTACTATTTTCTTTTATTTATCTTTATTCTTGGTTTACTCTGCACCCTAGACATGGATTTAAAGTATAAATAAAAAATACTGTATACATATGTAATTTTACATTTTCATGAAACAATGGTCACGTTCATTGTTTTTTTTTTTAACAAAAATTTGTAATTAATTATTACCAATTTATATAAAATCATTCCAAACACGCAATCCTCGTATATATGCAGCATGAAATTGTAATTAACATACGATGGATTAACATTATCTTTTCTGAAATACGAATCCATCACATCATATAATTGTCATTTTACCACCCTAAAGCCACCATCATCACCCTGCATGTGCAAGGGTTCAACATTGTTTGTTCAACATATTATTAAATTATATATACAATTATCAGACAACCAAACTCCGATACAAAGCAAAAACAGCCGCTCAGCCAATAAAAATGCAACACAACAAAAGAGAGGATTATATATATTAAAAAAAATTAAACTAAAAAGGAATCTGGCGTGCATTAGGAGGAATAAAATATTATATAGTCTCTCAGGTATACCCAAAAACGAGATAGTGTTGGACGAATAAGAGATTGAAACGTTCATGTAATAACATATTGTAATAACATATTCAAGACGCGTGGGTCGTGGCGCATTATTGGGGGTTGAAATAAAAGTTTGGTTTTTTTTTTTAACATAACATGGACTTGGGAGAACCAAACTGATGCATGGAAATGTTGTTTTCAATCAAATCATTCCTCTAATTTTCTATCCTAATTTTAATTAGGATAATATTATGTACGATAATTTTTTCAATAACAATTTCAATTTACATGTGTTTTACATTTTTTAAAATAGTATGTTTTTTTTATGAAATATATGATTTTATAAAAAAATAAAACTTATATTCTAATGAATTGTCTGAATTCATTTATTGAAAATTTAATTTTTTTATCTAAATATATACCTCATTAGTGTGAATATGTGCTTCGGTGATTTTTTATTGACGCATATGAGATTAAAATTGAAGTTGAAAAAAAAATCGTGTGTAACAACACTGTTTTAATTAATGGTCATGATGAATTTTTTTTCGAGGGTAATGTCCAACTCTCTATTACGAATTTTGGATCTTGTGATGCAATTAAGCAAAGAAATACAACAACAAATCAAAGGAAAGACATAAATAATTACAGGTTTGACAAATCTTGCTTACGTCCACGGAGCAAACCAGAGATTAATTCACTATCAACGAAAGTTTTTACAATGGTCACACGAAAAATAAAAACCGTAGAGCCCAATGAAAAATATGAGATGTCATTTTATATTGACATTTCATTAAAGGCAAAAAAGGCAATACACGATAGATACCCCAAAAAAGCTCGACCCCCGTCCGACCTGCGTAGCGCCAATAATATGTACTCTGCGCACATCATTAAGCTCCACAATATATAACACTCTACTAACCCTACGACTTATCCCAATTTAATTTTTTTTAAATTATCAATACTTAGAAATTCATTTTCGTAGCCATATCCGAATAAATATCCATCTCAGATACATATATGATGGTATATATATCTAGATTCGAGTCGAATGAGATTCGGGCATATATGTAAAGCTTCATTTCAGCCTAGGAACCAGAAACCTAGATGCCAAGAACACAAATTTGTTCCTTTCCACACTTTCTTTGCATGGTACAACATCAAAATTCAATGATAGATGCCTTATTCTATTCCAATAGTGTTCAATCAAAAACACTATCCATCACATCTCCTGTTCAGCTACAGATTTGAACACCCATCAACATATATATAGCCAAAATGGTATTGGTCAAATTTTGAAGGCCAATAATCAGTTTTACAACACATCTCCGATGGAGAGTTGGGGGATGTCACATGCATCCTCCAGACGTCGCCATTATATCGATCAAGACGCGACATTTTAACCACACGGCGACGGCTTTATGTCGCACACGTGTTCGCTTTTGAGGTTGCATTTGAAAATTATGCCTTTATAAAAACTAGTCAAAGACACGCGCATTACATGTAATAACAAATATGAATAAGTAGTATTAACTATTAATATAAAAAATAGCAGTAATTTGTTAAAATATAAAGAACATTGTCGAATCAAAAAATTATGAGCTATTATATTGTAAGAACATTGATTAAAATTAAACATTCATCAAACAAGATTACATGTAAACCAGCCAATCATTTGATCAAACAACACTAAAAAAAAATTGAATAAATATAATTTTTAATCAATAAAAACGAATGGAACAAACTATCATTGTTAACAATTCAAAATAAAATATTAAACAAGATAACAATCGAACAACACAGGAAAAAGAATTGAATAAATATAATTCTTTTAATAAATAAAAATGAATAGAATAAACGATCATTATTAACAATTCAAAATAAAATATTAAACAAGATAACAATGAATAGATAAACACGATGAACTGATAAATTTGTTATACATTGAAGATTACTCTGTGACGAATCAAAAGTAAAAAAAAATGAAAGAAAAATCATAATTATATAAGATGAAAACTTACATGATTTGACAAAAACCTACATTTATAGAATCCATCATATATTACTAATATATAACAAAAACACTGCCATAAAAAAACTTGATATAGATAGATCCAAAATCAATTAGAAAAGAGAGAAAAGAAATAGAACAAGTTTTAAATTTAAAAGCAAGACATCCATCAATAATTTTATGAGTTTAAATAGGTCTGATTCTATTGTAATTTTTGTATTTATTAATATGACTAAAATATTTTAGTCACATTAACTTGTTTATAACACGTGTAGGGGTTCTTTGATAAAAATTTCAAAACCTGGGGTCTATCTAAAAAAGACCCATTGCTGTTTCACACTAATCTTTGGCCCTAACGTTGGTGGCTCGACGAAAATATTTGTCTCCATCCGGGTGGTGGTACATTAGAATGTACTAGTTTTGGTGTACACACTTTGCGCATAGTATGGATTCCATAAAAATGTTTACTATTTTTAAAAAAAATATAATAAAAAATATAATATATCAAAACAATAAACACTGCCCTAAAAAAAAAGAAAATACTTACTTTCACATTTGGAGAAAAATTGATATATATAGATCCAAAATCAATATAAAAAAAAGAAATAAAACGAATTTTAAGTTTAAAAGCAAGACAATAATCAATAATTTTATAGGCTCAAATGAATCCGATTACGTTTGTAATTTTTTTTTGTTTGTTTATGTGACTATAATACTTATATTTTGTAGTTTTATAAGTATCTTAATGATTTGAAAAATCATAGTATAGATAAAATTTCATGAAATATGAAATCCGAGAAGTCATGTTTTGGGATTACGAACCTGTTTATAAATCTTGAAATCGGATCAAGGACCTGTTTGTGACACATATAGGGTGTAATTCTGAAAATGTTAGAACTTCAAATACACCCTCATATATCTCTTTAATTATTTAATAGTCATATTTTGATGTATATATCTTCGTAGGTGAGATATATACATTATTAATTTTTTTAACATTTAATAAAAATAAGTATATTAAATTTGAAATAGTGCAATGTTTACTATTTCAGATTGTATTTGAAATTGTACCTAGCATTAACTGAATATCCACTGGAAGTTATGTTAAAAATAAAATCAGTTTTACTAACCAAAACTTAAACACACACACAAAAAAATCTACCATTATCTTCAATGAGAGTATACACAATATAGATCCAAAATAAATAACTTTATGCGTTCAAATGATGAGATACTAAAATATTTATTTTATCATTTTATAATTCAAATTCTATGAATTTGATACATATAGATCTAAAATCAATAAAAGAAGATATAAAACAAATTTTAAATTTTGTATTTATTAAATGTGACTAAACTATTTATATTCCTAAGTTTTATGGGCATCTTAATTATCTGAAAAATCTTTGGATGAAATTTCATGAAATTTGAGGTTTGGAAAGTCATATTTTGAGATTAGGGATCTGCTTATAAATCTTGGAATATGGATTAGGGATCTGTTTGTAAAACAACTAGAATATTTTATAAGTTTATGGGTATCTTAATGGTTTAAAAAATCACTGGATATATGAAGTTCTATGAAATTTGATTTTCGAGAAATCATATTTCGAAATTAGGCACCTGCTTATAAATCTTAGATCAGGGACATGTTTGTAACACATATAGGGTCTAGTTACAAAACCTGTAAAACCTAGGGGTGGACCTGCAGAAAGCCTAGGAAATGACAAACCGGCCGTTTTTTCTCAGGTACTTGGCTGTAAATAAGAGGGACCTGTTCATAACACAACCAGGGGTCGATTTGTTAAACCTATATAACCCGGGGGTCCATCTGAAAAAACTCAGCTAATTTGGACGGACAGAGTAGGTCGATTGGGTGATTTTTGAACTCATTGTGGTGCATTAGAATGTACTGTATAGATTATATTTTGGATTCATTTGGATGAGTGATTGGATTATTTTTGGTGTTTGAAATCGAACATTTCTTGAACACAGATCTAAACACATTTATGTTATTGAAATCTTGAATTGCCTCTCGCTTCCATCAAACTCAGCGGTGAAATGATACCAACAGTACACTTTTCAAAAGCTGATTGGATTTTGAAATCTGTGTTTCTAATGCAAATCCAAATGGACACTTGAGCACTATTTGGATCCAAATTAATTTGATGAATTCTGCGTTGAAAATTTTAAAAATTTTCAATTGACGTTTCAAATGCTTTGATGTGTTATCTGTACAAAAAATTCAGAAAACTTATGCAACATTAACACTTTTTTAAACGCTGTTCAACCCTTGGGTTTTCAAAAAAGTATGATTATTTAGATATCAAATGTTGCCTTAATCAACACTTGTTTCCAAACCCCACAAGCGGATCCAGTTTTTCCACACAATAAAAAATAATTTTTAGTCATACAAAATTACTTTGCGGGGATTGAACATAAGTATAATTCATGAAAAAGTTCTAGAAGCTGTTTTAAAAGGATTTTTGTAAAACTCATTTACAGATGTTACTTTAGTCGTTGAGTTTATTTATGTTTATCTTGCAACTTAAGTCGATGATATCATGAAAGCTAGAAGTTCCAATATGCTAATGTGAATAAGAGAGTACATCCGACTTTTAGGTTAGTTTTTTTTAAGCCTTTCTTGAGATTATCATGAGTGGTATAGCTTTATTTGCTCCACCATTCAAAGTGGTAGATAAGTTGTTTGTTTGCCCCATTAGTTGTCGAAGTTTCCATGAAACAAGGCTTTTTATCACTCTTATCATGGACATCCACATCAAGATGAGAATCACTTGTTAAAAAAAGTGGGGAAATGATGCAAGCTATCATTCATTAGGGAGAATTAATTCCCCTTGTGAAACCTTTTCTTTTATTAAATTAGGTGGAATGAGAATATTAGAATCAAAGGCATTAATATTGCTTTTTAATTAGTCACTCTCAAACAAGCTAGTCTGAAAATCAAAATTTGTGGGGGGTTGTTTGTTGTGGAATGATTTGTGTGAAAATGTGATAAATTAATTGCGCGTGATGTTGAATTTTGTAATGGCTGGTTGAAAGACATGAAAATTAAAGCTTGAAAAGTCTGTCAATGTAACCTTTTATGAATGGATACAATGTAACAAAATTTTTATTTTTTTTGGGTGTTCTGTGATGGGGACATGTATCAGGCAGCACAGTCGGCCAAGCATCTTTGGTCTCCATCTCGTGCTGTTGTTGGTACAAATGCTCGCATTTTTTTTGTTCTTTGTGTGACGCCATCGCTGATTCTTGTTTACGATTTTTATCAATGAAATCATGTTTTTGGCTTATTCGGATTTCTACTAATTAATATAATTAGACTCAGTATATTTCAATTTTTTTTTATACCAATAGAAATTGAAGTTTTTATTTTGATTTATATATTCTAAGAGAAAAATCAAAATAGCTCTCGTAAATCATTTGAAATTTATATAACCTTCTGAAAACACTTATGTCAATGCAAATAACTCTCTGAGTTACATTTGATTAATTTTATTGAAAATATATATACCAAAAACCATATAATGTGTTAAAAATACAAAAATCATCTCTAAATGATGGTAATCTTATTCGAATGGCTAAAATTATAATTTATAAATTATTTTTTCACATTTTTACATATTGTAGGGGTTTTCAGAATACTGTATTTTCAGCCTGGATTGATCAAACAGAATAGCGTAATATTTCTCATCTGCCAACGTTAAAATTTAATTCAATGAACTATTTGGATTTACATATGTGTTTTGAAGGAGTTATATAGATTTCATGAAATATTAAAGAGATATGGATTTCGGAAAATTTACATGGGGTTACATGGATTTTTTCCTTGTTTTAAATTTATTTCTCAAAATAATTCATGTTAAGTTGGAGATGAGGGTTTTTTTTTTTTTTTTTAGAATAAAAGTTGGAGATGAGGTTGGATTTATGAATTTATCAAACAAAGTGAAAAAAGAATCACAAATTCGTAACAGAGAGGGCGCTAGAGTTGTTGTTGCATCCGCAAAAAGAAAAAAAAAATTGACATTCTTGAAGATAAAACAAAACATGCTAATTATTAAGGCGAAATTAACTCAGGATCATGCGGGCCCCTGAATTATTTTTGGATCCTCATGATTGAATATATTTTTAGGTCTTTTATGTCTCTGAAGTTTTCTAAGTTTTTTTCAGATCCCTAAGGCATTAAAAAATTATTTTTAAGTCCCTCCAACAAAACATTGTTCAAAAATACTAAAAATACTCCCGCCCAATTATTTTAGTACACTGTTGTTAACACTTCCCCATATATTATTCAGTATCTCATGTACACTGGTAACACTCCCCAGCACATTTTTAATATTTGCATAAAATGCCCATGGACAATTATTTTCAGTACATTATGAACACTCTTCATTACATTGTTTATTATATTCAGTATATTGTTAATATTCACCGGTACATTGTTAACTTTCGCATAATTAAACGATGTCATTTTTGATATTTTTGAACAATATCCAGCTGAAAGGACCTAAAGATAATTTTTCACCAACTTTTTTTTAAAAATGATTGACCAAAGCTACCCCGATTATATTAATCGATAAACTTTGGACTGAAATGGATACAAGGAAGTTAAAAACTAAGTAACATAGATAAGGAAAGAAAAAACTCGGGTTACTTGCGGAGTCGAAGAGAAATCCACTCCCGCACTCACCCTTAGCTCCTCCACCCTCATGACGTTATCCAAATGCCATTTCGAGTTTTTCACTGCCTTATGAACTTAAAAATAATTTCAAAATTTTCACGAATCTAAAAATAATAGACAGGTGACTACATAGACCTCTATTTAATTTTCTCCAAAAATAAATTCCATAAAAAATTTGAAAATCTACTCTTACCATATATTTATCAAAAACATAAAATTTTCTTTTAAAAATAGAACAACAATTTACATTAATAAAAAAATAAAGAAAATGATATTATCGACCCCCATTGAAGCCCCAACTGCAGTCCACAATGTTTTTTTATTTTTTTTAAATCATACACTACCCCATTAAAATACATGGATGCATCTATACGAAATGTTGTATATACTGAGATACATTAGTGTTTTTTTTCCCTTGAAAAAATGATAAAATTTTTACGTCATACGCTATGATAAAGCCTCATACACTAAGACAGAACAATATATATTACATTATCATAGTCTATGGGGTTGCATAGAAGACTGCAAAATGGAGTAAATGTATCAACACTCAAAAAATAAACCGTCAAGCAATCAGGAAAGAATAGTGGGCTGGTGGGGTCACTGCTGGCGTGGTGGGGTCACTGGTAAGCTGGGTTATAATTGTGACAGTAATAGTTTAGATTTTAAAAAATAAAAATAAAAAAATTGATGAGGTCAATTGACCCCATCACAATATATGTTGCACCACCCTTGGTTGTAGACGGATTTTTTTTATTTACACACACATTGTGCGTGGGGAATAATTTCTATTATACTAAGCGAAAATGTTTAAGTTTTAAAGTCCATTCTTTTGTAACATTTTCATTTTCTAAATTTACCCCTTATTATTTGTTATCTTTGATTTTATATTAAGGTTAAGAATAGAAAAATATTTTTATTAGTTTTATATTGGGATAAGCATAAAAAATCTATCTATTTATATATATTGGATAATATTATATTGATATCTTTCAAATTAATAACAATCTTTTGATTGATTTTTTAAAGATATATTAAATGAATGATGATGATCTTACCACATCATCGTTTTTTTAATTATGATTTTTAATGGATTTTGATTGAAATAATAATGAAATATATGTAATAAATAGCTAATTTATTGTTAAATATGGGTTTCAATATTTAATCTCACTTTTAATTGTGAAATAGTTATTTTTCAAAAATACTTATTTCACACTCATAAGTATATAATAAAAATTTCTTTCCAACAAGATATTGATCACCCAAATCGGAGTTATACTTGAAAAGCCATGAATTTTTAAGAAAATTTGGGAATAGTTTAATTTTTTTTGTACCTGAATTTACATTGGATAATAATATCCAAATCCACCAAATCTTAATGATTTTTTTAATATATACCCCTAGAAAATCTCATTTAGCAAAATATCAATGATGATTTGCTATTTATAATATTACTATTTGAAAGGGTTTAAATTGTAGATGAACGCATTTTTTTATCCATTCAAGCTATATTGTAAAAATATTTTTACAGTATAGGATTGGTTGAGGGGTATACATGCAAAAAATTCATTTTCCGTTATAACTTTTGTCTTTTATATGTAATTTCATTATAAATTATACAAATGATTTACTTAATCATTATTAAATCATTATAACATTAATATATATATAAGATGATATATTATCTCTCATATAAATTGAGAGTATTGGTTGTTGACATTTTTTTTATTTACACGCACATCATGTGTGTGGAATGACTAGTAAAAACTACATAGTAAACCTTCGATACGGAAAATTGGAGGGCCAAAAAATAACTAATCGAGTTCAGGTCATCAAGATCCGTCATCTCTGCTCCTCCCTATAGCTTCTTTGGGATCGCGGGCGCTCTTCCTCTTCGAACGTCATAAGACTCAGGGTTGAGAGTGACTTGTGGAAGACCCTCCGAAGCTCAAGTCAGTAGAATGCACAACTAGGGTAGCTGTAAAAAGAATTTCACATACCTTCACAGGGAGAACGCTTTCCCTATTTATAATGTTTTTTGTTAAATCCTAGAATCTTCTGGGGATCCTCCTCCCATCGGACGGATGGGATAGAATCACATATTCTGGGGGATAAATCTTGTGTTATTGTTGGGATTTGCAGGATATGCAGTCATTATCCCTTTGTAAATACACATAATTTGCTGGGATTTTATGAATCAATTGGTGATTAATTCCATACCTAGGATATATTATTGTGATTTTGGAGGATCAGTTTCATTATATCCCCAAATTTAATATATCTGTGTAGATTTAGAGAATCAACAATTGATAATCCCTAATCGAGAAATTAAGTTATGGATTTACTAACTTGACATGATGATGCTCGGTCGTCGGGCGTTGAAGAGTTGACGAGCCGGATCCACCGATGGTGTGCGATCCGGGTCGTGGGCCCTTATCAATCAGGTCATGGGCTGCCGATTCGTGGAGCATGGTTGGTGGACCTCATTTTTGGGCCCTACAAAAATACATTAACAACTTTGAGGGTTGATAGACGTGGTCCATTTTACAGCCCGTCTTGCAGCCCATGCTATGATAACGTAATATATACTGTACTATCATAGTATATTGGGTTTTATCATAGTATATGACCTAATTTTTTTATTTTTTTGTCATGAAAAAAAAATATTATTATATCTCAGTATACAATTTATTTTATAATATAACATGCACTTTAAAAAATGAGTATATTATTTAAAAAAATAATAAAAATAAATTGCAATTGAGGCTCTATAGGGCTACGTATATCTTTTTCCTATCAACTTTAGGACTTCCATCGGACATTACTTAAAAAATTAAAAGACTGACACACAAATCGCATACAATATAATAAAATAATGGGATTTTTATTTTTAACTCCTCGCAAACCATCGTATTTAGCGATCGCCCCCTCCATTCTTCGTATTTAGGTTTTACTCCCCACATTCAAAGGATAATTCCTTTTTACTCCCTGAGAGGGACCTATCTGTAAATTATTTAATTTTCTTTTTAGTCCCTGATAGGGAGTAAAAAGGAATTATTCTTTGAATGTGGGGAGTAAAACCTAAATACGAAGAATGGAGGGGGCGATCGTTAAATACGATGGTTTGCGGGGATTTAAAACTAAAAAACCCTAAAATAATTGATGTATGATCTAGTGTTTATCCACTGCACTCTTCTGAAGATATAGATATAGATACATTGGATGAGTGGTTTTGACCATGTTGTGTTATATTTAATACTGTGCAATATTTAATGATGTGCAATATGTCCCACGAGCATCTGCTCGAGTGGACATCCCATAAATCTTGCTTTAAGCAGAGAAAAAAGTGGTGATGGGCCATGGGCCCAAATGTTTGATAAGCCCGGTTGGGCTTGGTTTTCTGAGCAGTAGCTCAGTGTGTTGTCAAACAGGCCTCGTATGACTTCTTGTTCTGTTTGAGGAACTTGTACGCTCCTCTGGAGCCTTTAATACCCCCCCAAAAAAAAAAAAAAGTCATGCAGGACTTGATAAAACAGGGACAAAATAAAGTGATAATTCAAAAATTATAAAATCACATTTATTCTTTTTATTTTTTGTGGAGTCTGAGAGGGTTTTATTGTTTGCTGACTAACTACAGTATTTTATTATTTTATTTTAATATTAATAAGGAGATTTTTATCTTGTTATGATATATTTTATATAGTTATAAGTTATTACATACTGGTAGATAGGCCTCGACCTATCAACGTGTTATACCACAAATTCAACATGTTATGGCAATACATGATTTTACCCATCATGTTTAATAATTGGGAAAATTAATTTCGGTTACTCCGGGAACCCTTAAATTATTTTTAAGTCCCTAGAACAATTGAACTTATTCTTAGATCCCCGTGTTTGTTGGGGTATTATTTTTGGGGGTTATCTTGTATCCTTTTTTTTCAATTTCACCCCTATCTTCACATTTTTTTGTGCCCATCTCTCTCTCCCCCATCCATAACCAAACATTCTCCTTACACACGTTAAATTTGATGATGAACACAATAAATTTTGATCATGTCATAATATAATATAATATTAAGATAATTTACAATGTACAAAACTCATTTACAAAATATATTGATAAGTTAACAGTGTACTCAGATAAACTAAACAGTGTATACGTACGATGAGAAGAAGGGGTAAAGAAAATATAATTGTGAACTTAACGGTGTACAGATAAAAGGACCACAAAATAATAAATAATAGATAGACGGGTGACTACAAGAATCCCTAATTAATTTAAATGACTCTATCTATAAAAATTCCTAGAGCCCTAACAACAACAAAATGATAAATATCCTCATTTTTTCAGTCCATTTATATGCGATATAATATATTATGTTATATATACACAAATATTATTAATGATTAAATAAATCATTTATATAATTTATTATGAAATTATATATAAAAGAGATATCTTACAATTGAAAATTAATTTTTATATATAAATACCATTTAACCAACACTATATTATAAAAATATCCCATTTAAAATTCTAAAACCAACATTATTGCTTGAACAAATAAATAAAAAATAATACAATTTAAACCTTTTTGAATAACAAATCTTTAGGGGTATTTCACTAAAATGTGATTTTTGAGGAGTGTATATACAAAAAAAAATCATTAAGATTCGATGGACATGGGTAATATTATCCAATGTATATATTCATATAAAAAACCCAACAATTAAACTATTCTCAAATTATTAAAATATTCATAACTTTTCAAGTATCAATATCTCGTTGGAAAAATATTTTTGATATATATTTATGTTTGTGGAATAGATTTTTCCCAAAAAATGAGTATTTGACAATAAATAATAAAATCAAACATTGAAACTCATATTTTACCTGAAATTAGCTATTTACATATATATTCCATGTTTATCTCAATCTAAATCTATTAAATAATAATAAAAAATATGATGATGTGCCACGATCGCTACTATTCATTCAATATATCTTCAAAAAAAAATTACTGAGATTAATTAGGTGGATATGAATATGATATTATCTAACTCATATACATGGATATGAATATGATATTATCTAATACATAATAAATTGATTATCCTTATCCACATAAAACTAATAAAAATATTTTTACATTGTTAACCTTAATCTAAAATCAAAGATACTTAATAACTAAGGGTAAATTAATCACTAAGGGGTAATTTTGGAAAATGAAAATGTTACAAATGAATAGACGTGAAAACTTAAACACTTTCGCTTAATATAATAGAATGGATTAATAAAATCATTCTCTGTATCTAAAAAAATTAATAGAGATAACTAAACCTTAGTTACTTTAATTTGAAGCAGTGGTAGGCCAATGATTTTCTCCAAGGGGCTTAAAAATAGTAGCAAAAAATATATTCTGTCATTTAGTATAAATTAATTAAGTAAACCACTGCTGTAATAGTGTACATAATATATGTAAAATGCATATTTTTAACTTATAAAATGCCAAAAAAAATATTTTGTTTGATGATATTTAAACATAAATAGAGAAACATGCACTCTGGATGATACTATTTTCAAAATTATTAAAATTCAAGATAAACAAATGTGATGACTAGAAATTTCACGCATTGGTTTTTTATAAAATTTATAATAAATAAAATATCAGAAATTTAGGATTGTATAATTATATTTAAAACATTTTTTGTAGGATAATTTTGGGTTTATAAAAACAGTGATAATATCCAGATCTCAAGTTATATGCCCTACTCACAAGCTATATGAGGTGTCATCACCTTATTGGTTCGCTTGTTGCCTTTTAAAAATGGGCAAAAAACAAAAACAAAAAATACCCCAACTTAAAAACCCTTGTTTCTCGTTCATCAACCGCCCATCCCTTCATTTTGGGTGAGCCAAAACCAACATTCAAAATCAAAACAATAAATGAAATCTAGGTCAAAAAATTCCCAATTGTTTGGTCGAAAACCGCCTTTCATTTTGTTTGGACAATCCGATGAGACCTTTTTTTTTCCCTTTGCAAACCTAAAATCTGTTTGTCAGATACCCCCCATTTCAATATGAAGATTCTTTGCAGTTTTTTCAACATCAGATTCAAACAATGACGACGAGCATTAAGCACCTTCTGTTTTTTTTTCCTGTTTTAATTTTTTTTTTTGTGTTTTGCTTGAATCACATCATTTTTGTATAGATTTATGGTTTCGAAGTAATATAGATTGCATTTCGCCAAACAATTTTTTGATGAAATGTAACTTTTAATTTAGTTTCTAATGAATTCTTCAAAATAATGTAACTCTTTTGAAACTGTGTGAAATGTAACAGTTTTATGTTACTCTGTTACATTTTGTTATATGAAGTCTCAGACGTTCTAATTTTTTTTTATTACATGGTACGCAAGAATGTGACATTTTAAGTTTATTCCTTCAATAAATGTAACAAACAGTTAAAGAGATGATTTATTTTTAAATTTGTGGAACCAATGTAAGATGTGCTGGTAAATGTTTCAATTTGTTACATTTATATATGAATGTAACTAAAAACAGTATATGAGTTGAAACATTCATGAACTTTAATAATGAATGTAATAACAATTAGTTGTTTTGGTTTTGTTACATTTTTGTGATTATAACTGTTACAGTGTATGCATAACAATTCAATTGTGATGAACACAAAAAAATGGCAATTAAAACTCCACTCTTTGCACGGTTTCATAGGTGAAAATCGTAACCGTCTCTTTGATTATGCGGAGTAGTTACCTAAAAAAGCATGGAGGGTATAATAGGTATTAGACATATGCCATCTCATGAGGCTTATAATGAGGCCTATAAGATGGGCCATGAGAATCATTATTGTCATAAAAAAAAATTAAATCATTTATGTTATTGATATGATGGCATTTAATATAGAAAGTGAGAATTTATTAATTGTAAAATCACATATAATAAATAAATATGATCATGTTTCCTCTGGACACTTGTTAACGAAAACCTGACTAATTTTTAAGTAAAAAATTCGCAAAAATCGAAGTAAAAAAGATATTTTTATTCAGAAAATTGATATAGATCCCTATCAGAGATCAAAAAAGATTTCTGTAAAATCGATAAATCTCCTCACATCCTTATATTATTAGACAATATTTATTTTAGTCCCTATCATAATCGTAACTAATCAGATATATGATTAACCATAACCATACATGATAAATTACTGTAATACCATTTTAAAATTTATTTTCTTTCTTGGAAAAAACCAATATAATTGAGTTAAGTGTATTTTTGGTATTATTGCTCTGAAAGGTATTTTGGTAATAAAAAGAGACTGATTTAGATTTTATTAATTTTCAAAGACTTATTTGAATATTGTTTCCAGTTATTCAGTTAACTAAATGGAATATTTCTGGAATATGCTTTTTACACTAATGGAATGTTGACTGAGGGACTAAAATCATTAACCAGGACAAAATAGAAGGGGCCTAACATGATATATTGATTTTCATGGAGTTCTATCGATTTTTCCTTTTTTATAATAAGATTCTCTCTATTGTTATTTTTTTATCCTCTTTTTCATTATTATTTTTAATGGCCGATGCATTTTTTAGGGATAATATTACGTATTACCTTATTTCTAGTCCTAATTCTAGTCTACATGTGTTTTAAATTTTTAAAAATAATATATCTCATCTAATAAGATGCATGCTTTTATAAAAAAATGAAGCACATATTCCAATGAATAACATATATGCATTTATTGAAAATATAAAAAATATTTATTTAAAATATAAAAAATATTTATCGAATTATATATCTAGTTAATCTAAGTATATGCACTTTAATTTTTTAGTGATACATGTGAGACTGGAATTTTTTAGTGATACATGTGTAACATCGCTTATTTTAAGATTTTATTTTGTGTGTACTGCCACCCATTCTTTGAAGCCTCCATTTGGGCCTCTTTTGTTGTGTGCGCTTTCAACTATTCGGCTGGGTTGGA
Organism: Acorus calamus; assembly: GCA_030737845.1. NCBI lineage: Eukaryota > Viridiplantae > Streptophyta > Magnoliopsida > Acorales > Acoraceae > Acorus > Acorus calamus. The sequence continues at coordinate 26,553,445 of CM060866.1, read as the reverse complement.
GTTTAACCCAAGTTCAAAGTAAAGTTGGTAGGAACCAATTTAAACCCAACCCAACCCAACCCAACCCAACCCAACTCAACTGAACAAACTTGAAAAACTCAACCCAAATCTAATAATCCATTAAGTTTGGCTGAGATTCAAATTGGTTCAGGGTGAGTTTGATTAGACTTCAAAATTGTTTCATTCTAAAAACCTTTAAAACTCTCCAACAACCAATGCGTCACATGAAAGAAATAAGAAAAATATAAATGAAGATCATTTTTTTTTTAGAAAATAAAGATATGAAAATAAAAAAGTGAGATATTATAAGTGAAAATAAATTAGACAATTCAAATTTAATCCAACAAATTAAGATTTGACTTATCATATATAAATGTATCACTCACTACTTCGAGTTCATTTTTTTTGAAAGGAAGATAGATATTACTATCCCGATTTTATTCCTAATTCATTGTTAAGACTCTAAACTAGATGAAAGGAAGAAAGAAGCAAATTAAAATGCAAGATAAAAGAAACGAAAAAAGGATCCTCCAATGGCCTCCCGGTCAGAAAAGAAGTCAAATGAGAAGAGGGAGTCGACTCTAGCCGAAACAATCTTACTCCTCGATGCGTACTCTTCCCCCAAGTGGTTTCACACCTCTTGACCCCAAAATACCACAACCCCAATTTTGAACACGTCTCGAATAACTCCACATGTTTCCCAATAAATCTGGCGCCTTGAAAAATAGTCTCATTTTGAGTCTTCCAAATCACCCACTTCACTAGCAGGAATCATAGATTGTGATATCCTCGCCACTTTACCTTTGTGGTATGTCATGATCAGCTTCTTTCCTGTGACCCGAAGTTCCTCCATCTATTGGAAGGCCGTTGACAATCCAGTGCATCCCTCATCGTTCCCCGTAAGTGTCTCGTCTTAGAATTATGTTTCGATTTGGTGTATCATATTGGACGACTATGATGAAACCATATGGGGGTGAGCACCTAATTGATATATATATTGATTAAGATTTTATTTTAATTAATATTTAAAATAAATCTTTTAAAATCAGAGAATAATATTTGTTAGTTAATGTGGAGATTATTTGGAGATGAAGTTATTTATATCTATAAATATCCTTTAGGGTTCTATGGTAAAACTTGACATGATACAATGTAGAGATCTAATGATGAGGTTGAGAGGGTTCTAAAAATTGGTAACTCTATGGGAAAGTTTGTGAGTCTCTTAATGTATTTTTGTATCTCAACTATTATAGTAGATTATTTGTTTTCGCTTCATATAAGTGTAGGCTTAGGCCGAACCACATGTATTTTGTGTTCTTTGTGTGATGGTGTTCTATTTTTGTGTTCGATCTCGTTTTTTGTTGATGGCTTATTCGATTCCCAACACCTTGTAGTCAGGCATACACAGAACAGGTGTTGCACGGTCTCTGATTCCTTCATGCAAAAGACACATGTCGTGATTCGTTCGCCACCTATTTTGCCCCTGTACACTTACATTAGAAATATTTATTGGTATAGAAACTAAAGAAATACCTTGATCTTCATTGGTATCTTTGGTTTCCAAATTTAAGAGATTTTTGAGCTTAGTGAGGCCTTTGTATAGCAATGCTCCCGACCCCTCAATAACTTGATGTTCTAGAGGTTGATATCCCAATTTACCTTTATGCTAGCTTAAAAAAGAATTTGGTATTAGGTGTTAGGTGCTTTTGCTGATTACTGTCACAGAGATGAATCCAATTCCAATGTTATATGTGGCTCTTTAATTCCTAATCTGGATTTTCTTTTGGAGGTTGGATCCATAATTCAATGGTTGATATCACAATTTGCAATTAAGTTTTGGGTTGAAGTCCGTGAGAGGGGTGTTAGATCGATCCAGGTTAGTTTCGCTCTATTGTTTTCTTCTCCTCCATCGGGCGAGAAGTGGCACACACCACTTGTGTGACTTCGCCATTTCCTCAACTTGGTGAATACTCCTTTTTTTTGCTTCCCCCCCCCCCCCCTCTCCTTCTTTCTTTCTATTTTTAGGGCAAGTTTCAGACTTTATTTGTAACAAATTCCGTTAATGAATATTGCCTACCACTTTACCTCAAAAAAAAAAGAAAATGTTTTGGGTTCAGTTTTGCACCTTCTTTGGAGAGTAGGTCTATAGAGATAATTGATTCACAGAGATGAACGAACTACAAGCAACAACAAAATTATGAAAAAAAAACAAAGAACACACGAGGATTTGCGTCCCTCAACATGAGTTCACATACTCTCAGCACACCACAAATCCATTATAAAGTTGCAAAATTACGAAACGGTTCCAAATTCCCTTGCTCTCCATCTGACTTCAGACACCTTGAGTTTTGAATAAATAGATTTATGAGGCTATTTTTAGGCTTCACAATAATACAAGAACGATAATACAAGATGTATATTTAGGCGATGGTGTAGTTGATTTGGCTTTGTTGAAATCAGGTCCTATTCAGGGTCAAAGACCTTATGAGGATAACATTGTGTGTGTGGGGAGCGTGAGCTATTGGAAGTTGGTAAAGACCTCCTACCTACTTTTCATGTTTTATTTGTGCTTTGTAAAATTCTCCTTTGGGTTATTGTCCGACCGTTTCAATAAAAAAAAAAAATGTATATTTTTTTGTTACAGGAGATAGGATCACTCAATCAATGAGAGATTCTATGCTCGGCAATTGACAAATCGTCAAGTTTGGACCAACTTCGTGTGTCTACCTTTGTATGTCACATCTTACATCTTACATAAGTCATGTCAATTGTTTAGACTTAGTTGACTCAAATTTTGAGAATAAAAAAATCACTATTTTCATGCAGATTTACATTTGATAATGCTATTTATTATCTTCATTTTTTGTGTTTTTATTCACAATCATGCATTTGGATCAAATATGAAATAATTTTAAATTTTTAAAAAATATCAAATATATTTGTATTGACCAAATATATTTATATTATTAAAAAAAATTATGAATTTTAATGAAATCTAAACTTACAAATCCTTTTTAATGAATTATAACATATATACATTAACCCCAAATTAGACGCATTGATCTCGGTGTGTTTGGATCTCTCTTATTTCATGCATTACTATTATCGTGTCTTCTTTTTTTATTGGTACGACTTTCATGTGGGTTGTTGAGCTGTTGTATTGTTGGGCTCTCATTTTGTTTCATGCATTGTGTTTGTTTTCTTTTTTTACAGGGTTTTCATGTGGAATTGTTGAGCTGTTATATTGATGGGCTCTAAAATCCTTTTGTAAATTGATTTTCTTATGTAGTCTAATAGGTTCTTTTAGCTTATTTTCAATCCCAACCTTGTTTGGAGGCAACACATTTACTTACCAAGCTAAAAAAAAAAACACAATTAAACTTATTATGTAGACAGAGTAATTGAATCAACGAAAAACATAGGTCCAAATTAAACCATAATTTTTTTATTAATTTTTTGTTGTTATACTATTTAGATCTTTTTGGTGTTATGCAACTTTTTTCCACAAATATTCATGACTTCTGAACGTTATGGAAATTTTTATGCCTCGTAATCTGTTATTATTTTGAATTTTTACCCCATAATTCATATATACAGTTCATAGTTCTACTTTTTAATTTTAATAATTTTTTTATGTAAACAGTTTCAATTGATTTAGTCATTGTATACATTCTTATTTGGCAACTTTTTTCTTTTTGGTTTTTGGCTTTTTTTTTAGGAAATGGCAGTCATAAATGTTATTCAAATTTTACAAAATAAGGATAAAAAATGGGGATAAAGTCTGTTCCGTCTTTTACCCATAACAAATTATCCCTATTTTTTATCTCAAAATGTGGACAATTGTCTATACTTTGTCTCATTTTTTTATGTCATATGAGGTAACAAATAATTTAATCCACTTATTTCTTATCCCAACCTCTTATCCCCATGCGAAACTAGGCCTTAAGGACTCACCTTCTCAAGAATTTAATATTTATGATCATTGGAGAAGAATATTAAGTTGTAAAACTGTCATTCTTGTTATGTGATCTTTTTGATTTGTTTGGAATGTGATGCATTTGTGATCCCATTTAGACAGAAGAAATTCAAAAAAGAGGTCTCAGAAGCAGTGCTACACGCCTACACCCCCTGGTGATCCCATTACTCATCAAAGCCTCTTCCCCTTTCTCCATTCATTATGAAAGAGTTTTTTTTTCTGCTGTACTAGGCAATAGGAAACTACCCCACATATGTAAATCTTTAACTTAGGGTCCGTATTGGAAACATAGATTGAAAAATAGTTTTTGGAATAAATCTGTTTTTTAAGATGATTTTAGGCTTTGACTTTTAGTGGGATGTTTTTTTTTTAATTCAGGAATTAATATTTAAAAACAGTTGATGTTTGACAGATAAAGTTGTTTTTCAATTTAAAAAATCGATTATGACAAAAAAACATTGTTTTTGAGATTTTCAAAACACATATTTCGAAAAAAAAATAAAAAGGAATGTAGCTTCCGATTCTGAATAAAGTTGTCCCGTTTGACTGCACGATTTTAGCTTTAAAAAAAAAAACTGCCCCAATCGTACAACCAAACAGGACCTTAACCTTGCTTTTTTAGGTACATCTTAATAGCAATATACTAAAGCACCATTTGAATGTGCGCGTTTGCGATGCATAAGTCACAAATTGTCATATTGTTCATCCAAACACAAGTCTGCGTCCCCAACACCATTCAGCGGCTCCTGCGTTCTCAGTGTAAAAGAGGGCCACTCACTAACGCTTGGAAAATACGATTCCCAGAACGCACTAGGACAAACCCTCTAGTGCACAAGTGAATGTCTATTCTGCGGTTTTCTTTTCCAAATTTTCCACACCTTGTCCCTGCCCTAAAATAGCAAAACAAAAAACCTAACCTTTCTGTCCTGATCTCTTTCACATTTTGGAAGATCATAACCCTCCGTGAAGCATCCCCTTATTTCACCAAGATTTATCATCTTTAGGTGATCTTTTCCTTCATCACGTTTGTTTCAGGTGGCTGTTATGGTTACGATGGATCTCTTTTTTTGGGAGATCGATTTGTGATCACCTTTCTGTCCTGATCTCTTTCACATTTTGGAAGATCATAACCCTCCGTGAAGCATCCCCTTATTTCACCAAGATTTATCATCTTCAGGTGATCTTTTCCTTCATCACGTTTGTTTCAGGTGGCTGTTATGGTTACGATGGATCTCTTTTTTTGGGAGATCGATTTGTGATCACCTTGTCCTCATGTGGGAAGGTGGAAAATGTATTCAAGTTTATAAATGTATGCTAATCAGTGTTGAAAATCCAATTTCAATGCACAGGTTTTATGGTGATTTGTTTATTTTCACTGATTAATTTAGGGTTTCAAAAGGGTTACACAAAATGGGGTTTTTATGAAGTGAAAAGGGGGAGCTCAAGTCAGGAGGGATGTTTTGGTAAAAGACGAATGAAGCGTTGTAGGGGCTAGAGAGGTAGCCAAACAGAGCCGGAATTGGGGTTTTAAGCTTCCCAGACGCATCCAATGCTTGGGCTCCATTTCAACCACGGCGTTATGCAAACGCAGGTGTTGGGACCTCGCATCCAAACAGTACCTAAGATACATATTGCAAAATGCCACTGTTTACATCTTTGAGCATGATGCATGAAATATCTGTCATGGTAGTGATTTACATCTTCAGCATAATTCATATAAGCCTAACCATCTGTCTAGTTAAATCTGCAGCCAACAGAGCACCAATTAACATTTTTTTTATAAAGAAATTACCAACATTGATTGTAAAACCTTACCAACAATGCTATCAAAGACATGAGAAGAACATGAAAACAAGAGAAATATATTCAAGCACCTTCATTTCAAGTTTTCAACTACATCGACGATAAAAGAAATCGAACAGCTAAGAAACCACCAAGAAATCCAAAACTAAGGACAAACAAACCCCCTTCGGTCACAGACCAATGAGTCCATTGGTCAAAAAACAGACGGAACAACATCCCCACATCTAGTACTCATCCCCTTCATCATCCTCCCCCTCAGCAGACTCCGCCCCAACCTCCTCATAATCCTTCTCCAGCGCCGCCAAGTCCTCCCTCGCCTCCGAAAACTCCCCCTCCTCCATCCCCTCCCCAACATACCAATGCACAAACGCCCTCTTCGCGTACATCAAATCAAACTTATGATCGATCCTCGAGAAGACCTCAGCCACGCTCGTCGAGTTCGAGATCATGCAGACCGCCCTCTGCACCTTGGCTAGATCCCCGCCCGGCACCACCGTTGGGGGCTGGTAGTTGATCCCACACTTGAAACCCGTCGGGCACCAGTCAACAAACTGGATGGTCCTCTTCGTCTTGATCGTGGCAACCGCCGCGTTCACGTCCTTTGGCACGACATCCCCCCTGTACATGAGGCAGCACGCCATGTACTTCCCATGCCTTGGGTCACACTTGGCCATCATCGACGACGGCTCAAACGCGCTGTTGGTGATCTCCGCCACCGAGAGCTGCTCGTGGTAGGCCTTCTCAGCGGAGATGACCGGCGCGTAGGATGAAAGCATGAAGTGGATGCGAGGATACGGGACGAGGTTGGTCTGGAACTCGGTGACATCAACATTGAGGGCGCCGTCAAAGCGGAGGGAGGCGGTAAGGGAGGAGATGACCTGGGAGACAAGGCGGTTGAGGTTGGTGTAGGTGGGGCGTTCGATGTCAAGGGAGCGGCGGCAGATGTCGTAGATGGCCTCGTTGTCAAGGAGGACGGCGACGTCGGTGTGCTCGAGGAGGGAGTGGGTGGAGAGGACGCTGTTGTAGGGCTCCACAACGGAGGTGGAGACTTGCGGGGACGGGTAGACGGTGAACCCAAGCTTGGATTTCTTGCCGTAGTCGACAGAGAGCCTCTCGAGGAGGAGTGACCCAAGGCCGGAGCCGGTGCCACCGCCGACAGCGTGGAAGACGAGGAATCCTTGAAGGCCGGTGCAGTTGTCGGCTAGCTTTCGGATACGATCGAGGCAGAGATCGACGATCTCCTTCCCAACTGATGTGAATTACACAGATGTAATTGATCAGTGATTGTGATTAATTAGATGGGAAACGAAATCAAGATTGTGGGTTTTTGAGTTTACTTGTGTAGTGGCCGCGGGCGAAGTTGTTGGCGGCGTCTTCTTTGCCGCTGATGAGCTGCTCGGGGTGGAAGAGCTGGCGGTAGGTGCCTGTGCGGACCTCATCGATGACGGTGGGTTCGAGGTCGAGGAAGACGGCGCGGGGGACGTGCTTTCCGGCGCCGGTCTCACTGAAGAAGGTGTTGAAGGCGTCGTCGCCGCCTCCGACGGTCTTATCCCCTGGCATCTGTCCATCAGGCTGCACAGGTAGATGAAGAAAAAATGCTGATTTAGGAACCAAAATCAAGAACCGATTTAAAAAAGATGGGGAAGGAATTGGGTGGATGGATACCTGGATGCCGTGTTCGAGGCAGTAAAGCTCCCAGCAGGCGTTGCCGACCTGGATGCCGGCCTGACCGATGTGGATGGAGATGCACTCCCTCATTTTTTATGGTTTTTTGTTTTGTTTTTGTTTTTGGAGAGATCGAAAAGGAGAGATGGGTTTGGCTGGTTAAAGGAGTTTGCAAAGACTGCCTTTACCAATGAAGAGATGAATTGGGGAGATGTGGGGGGTGGTTATTTTATAGAAGGGGGAGAAGCGGGTGGTAGCCGTTAGAGAGTGAGAGTTATCTTTATCGATGCGCGTCGAATGGGGAACAGCTGTCTGTGGCCGTTGGGAGGGTTCTTTAGAATTCGGATTTTGAAATTCGAATTTGAGGCGGCCTTTATCCGGTGGTGGAACCCGCTATGGCCGGTGAAAGTCGTTGGGTCGGTCGCTTCGGTTATTATTCTTGAATTGAGTATTTGAGTGTCTTTTGGTTTCGGGCTGCATTGGGCTGGCCCGACGTCTCGGGGCTTTTGCTTCATCAAACAGTGTGGCCCCAGGGATGTTGAGAATTTGGTGGTACCCCCTTTTGACTGTGTAGTTTGAAAAATCTCACGAGATTTAGGTGGTGTTTAGCAGTTTTAAGTGCTGATTAATAAATGCGGAAAGAGATTATGATGATAATCTTTAACACCCCGTTTGATAACGAGTTAAAGAAATATAAAGGGGTATAAGGATAGTATAAGAATGAATATGAAAAATTACCTATCAACACATCTTATACATCAATGGAACTCACATGTCAAATCAACTTTTTACATTTTATTTATATAGCACTTATCAAGTAACTAAAAGACTCATATCCCCATGATTATGTGGCAGGCCCTTGAAGATATGGCTAAGAAAAATGATGGCAAGATTACGTGTCCCAGGACGGGATATGTGTGCAATTTTACTGGACTTGTGAAGGCTTACATTTTATAACTTGTTACCTTTGTGGTGATTGGTCTCTGCATTTGTTTTCTCTGCTTCTGAGCTGGCATAGTATGTATAGAATGTAAAGAGGTGAGTCTAGTGGCATGTGAGCACACTCGTGACATGTTCCTTCTCTGGGAAATCTTATCACTCAAGACCATTTTCTTGTTATCTGGTTGCTACCTGAATTAAAAAAAAAAAAAAAAAACTGCTGTTTATCAGTAAGATGTGTAAGGCTTTTAATTCTGATTGATTTTCACTAATAAAAAGAATTGGTTCATACTCGTTGGACTCCTGCATTTTAGGCTTCATTATAACTCTAGGTTTGTAAAAAGAAAATTCTCTCACCCTGGTTGATGCCCAACCAAAGCAAGATCATAACATCGGATATCATACGCCATAACACATTCACAAGGATGGTCTGAGGCATCATCTGATGCAATTAGTAGTGAAATGAAACGTCAGCCTAAAGTGGTGACCTTTGAATCCAATCTAATGCTTACTGTGTGCACCACCCCTTGCTTGGCGAAGTGGTCGAGATGCACCCTCCCTCACGAGTTCGAACCTGTATAACCCCTTGTGGGTATCCTCACCCTCCTAGGCCGTAGTTCTTGGCCTTGAGCCTTGTTGTTGTATCCACCTCTTGTGGGCCTTTCTACAAAAAAGAAAAGAAAAGAAAAGAAAACATGTAATTCTTGGCCTTGAGCTTGTTGTTGTATCCGTCTCTTGTGGCCTTTCTACAAAAAAAAAAAAAGAAAAAAAGAAAACACGTAGTTCTTGGCCTTGAGTCTTGTTGTTGTATCCGTCTCTTGTGAGTCTTTCTACAAAAAAAAAAAAAAAAGAAAGAAAATAAAATAAAACTATTGCTCACTATGTAACTTTTGCAGGGGTAATATGACCATTATGATTTTAAGCTGAGCATTTTAATAATTAGACAATTTTTTACAGGGTAGTCATTCAATTATCCCAAAATGTTAAATGGGTCATATTTGCCAAAAAAAAAAAATGTTAAATGGGTAAAAAAAAATAATGTTAAATGGGTCATAGATATTAAATGTCACATTGTCCAGAAGCATGGATGGGCTGAAGAAGAGCCACTGACCATAGACTTATCCCTAATAATTCCATGGAAAATGATATGCCCAGCACATTTGTAGTCCACATTATTATTATTTATTTATCTTAAATTTCATATATTCTTTATTGAATTATATATTGTTGTATGAAATGAAAAATATGTTGGGATATTATAGTGTATTTGTTTTCCTTTAAAAAATAAAAGAAAAAAAATAGTTAACATAACTATGATAACACAGTAAATATTGTGCTATCATAGATATGAGATTGTATACGGGGTTGCATGTAATGCCAGGCCCAGAATCAGTTGAATCCAATTAATATTTGGCATGCGGAGGATGCATTAATGGAAGTCACATAGTAGCCTCACTCATCGGTCATATGAACAGAGGAATGTTGCCCGGGCATTTAAGTTGACCGCAGCTTGTATGTTCATAATTCATGCTGGATTCAAGAGGTAACTCAAAGCCACGACGAGACCTGTGATCAACTCTCTCCTTCCATGTGAAGCCATTTGCACCACGCTTACACCGCCTGTCCTGTGATGTGCTTCAATGCCCGGCCTCTCCCATTCACACACAGTCCAACTCCCTACTTTTAGGCCTTCACGTACTACTCGTCCTCCATTATATACAGGCACGCAGGCATTCAGGTTTGGCGAGAGAGAGAGAGAGAGAGAGAGAGATTCCATTCATCGTCCCAACTCTTAGCTTGCTGTTTATTACTCTTTGAAATCTCAAGTACGTGTGCCAAGGCAGTGCCATGAGACTTTCCAGTTGCTTGCTCTTGCTGTTTCTCATCACCTTACTTATGCTCCCGACAGTCATGCTGGCAAGACATATTGACCACCGTCGACGTCGTATGTTGTCCTCTCTCTCTCCGATCACCTATATATCTAAAGTGCTTATACATATATATTCTCATGAAATCACACAACACGGACACTGAGGCTCTTATTTGTGTACATCAGTACATGCTGACGCTAAATTCACTCTGTATTAATGCTCTTTTGTCTGTTTTTTTTTTTTCTTCTACGGAAATGCAGATCACAACGGGCATCAACGAACCCACTTGAAAACCATGGAAAGTGGGATAGGGAGAAAAGGTGTGAACGTGGAGATGAGGCAACAAAAGAATGCAGCGGGGCCTAAAACACTCCAGGTAGCAGGATCAAGGCTGCCGGACTGTTCGCATGCATGCGGATCATGCTCTCCGTGTCGACTGGTGATGGTTAGCTTTGTGTGCGCGTCACTAGAAGAGGCTGAGACGTGCCCCATGGCATATAAGTGCATGTGCCATAGCAAATCTTACCCTGTTCCATAATCCCATATAGTCCAGTTTCACCAATTTTTTTTATATTTTTCCTTCATCCTCCTCACGCACAAAAAATTACTCCTGTTGTGTAATCACTGATGTATGTTTTATGCACGCTTTATTACGTGAAATTGTTTTAAGTGGCTTGACATGTTGAGTTTTTTTTGGAGTTTGTCTGTCTGGCTTAATAAATGAATTTTTTTTTTTTTGGTGAATGATATTGGTGAATGTATGCAAATGCGAATCCAAAAATATGAGTGTGGGTTATGCCTCGTGAATGATCTGCAGAGAAATGAGAGGAGAAAATCTTCCGAAGATTGGACCGTTAATCTTTACTCGTGCGAATATATCAAAAGGTGGGAGAATACGTGTTTCGGTTCTGTTTTTGTCCACACTAGCGAGATTTAAGCAGGCATTGGTTGGTGGAGCGATGTTTGTTGAAGAGGGATTTCATTTCATGGGGTTGCGTGAGAGGGGAGTCGGCCGTTGCCCCTTCCCCTCTCTTTCTCTTTTTCACACCCTGTTTCTTCCTCCTCCCCTCCCTCCCTGTTACCACCCAAACAAAAATGAGAAGAAAACGGCACTGGAAGATCACATGGTTGCATGTCATTAGCCTCGACGGCGGCACATTTGATATCCCTCGTTTTTGGTTTCTTATGAGCTGTTGAACGCACATACAAAAACACACACAGGCTCTCTCTCGTCGTCGTCGTTGCTGCTGTTCCTTCTTCTCTTGTCAGGTAACGACAAGAACAGATTTATAATTATGAGTTGGGCCCCACGAAATCAATCCGTCCTGGCTTGTTTGTCTGTCCCCGCCTTTCCTCTTTTCGAAAGTATGCCCCCCCCGGTTAAAAAAGAAAAAAGAGAAGAACCTGCAACCACTGCAAGAAGAAACAAAAAGAAGCGAGCGGAACGGAGAGATGGATGGGGGTTGTTAGGAACTCGTCACGCTCTATCTGTCTGTCATTCTCTTATGGGCCTCATCTTGTCATTCATCAAAGAATTGGAGTAGTTGTTACATAGCTACGGAGCAGAGACATGGTTAAGGGGAAAAAGGTGGGGGGAGAAAAAAAAGGAGAGGGGAAAAGGAAGAAGAAGAAAAAATGAGCCTTTGATTTCCACCATCTCATCTTTCTCTTTTTCTCTTTTCTGTCCTTTTTGTTGTTCATCTCCATCTATTCAACCATTACCCCCATCGCTAGTCTCCTCATTATTAGCACTCAAGTGAGTGATTCTCGGACTGCATTTTCCCCCATCACATGCTGCTGGGGCAAATGATTTTGTCTCCTCACTCCTCCTCATGGTCCTCCTCATTTGCCTACCTATCAATCTGTCTACCTGTTTGTATTACTTTCACTTCCACCAGTCTAGGCAAGGTGTAAAGAGATAGGACAATGGGGTTGATAGTGATGAGGAGGCTCCGGCGTCGATGCTTGTGTCACAGGCACAAATACATCCCATTCTGCTCCTCCTCGCACTGGGTATAGCGACTTAGCTCCCCATGGATTTTCTTAACGCATCCAACCCAAAAAGATGATCTTGGCTGATAATCTAGCCCTTAACTATGCTTTGAAGTTGTACATAACGTCTCCCATCTCTTCTTATATGACTCTTTTGTTGAGCTTTATAAGTTTTCTGTGTAGCACAGGTTGACGAGGATGATGGCTTTTGGAAGGAACAGATTAAAAATGAAGAATTGGCATGGTCACACAATCTTGCTCATGTAATCACCCATTGGGCTCAATGCTTCAGTGGGTAACCTTACTTCACCCCTCATTGTCCCTTTTCCTCCTCTACACCGTTCGCATTATTGCAAGTTTTTTTTTTTCCAATATTTGGGATGCATCACATTGACATATTTACGTATAAAGACAATCTCAGCATATCATCCTCTGGGTAGTTTTATATGCAATTCTCCCTGATGCTTGACACAAAATGCTGAGTCTGTGTACAGTCAAATGTGCATCATCCAATATGGTTGATGCTGGTGGTATCCAAATTTTTAGCATATTGCCAAACTTCTTGCATATCCTCTAATTCCTTGCTCATTCAATTCTTTATTGGAATAGATTTCGAGCTTTGAAGGTTTTATTTTATTTTTATTTCTCACATTTTTCATTATATAGAACTTGTTATAGCAATGCTGATTATAGGAATCGTTTCGTGGTTTCTGGGAGCCCAGCTAATGCTATGGTTGGACCACGATCGTGGTTTGGGAACCTCTTTTTCCGCAATAGCAATAAAAGACACACAAGTAGTGAAAAGACGGATTACCCTCTGAGCCCTCTTCAAGTAAGTTTGATGTTCAATGAAATTTATTTTTTCCTCAAACTTTTATAAACAAATTTTTCATGGTAAAGCTCATTCTTGAGAAATTGTTAGGCCCTTCAAATAATTTTATGTCATTGTTTGGAGCAGATTCATTGATATTAGTAGCAGTAAAACGAAACAGAAGTGCAGGGCAATTTTTTAATCAACTTAAAATTTATCCAATAAAATTCAATATGCACATCTCCACCATCATATTTAACTTGCAGAATGTACTCTGAACTTCATGTGCATATGTTTTATTATCACGTGAAAATAATGCAGAGGGGCTGTTTTACATCTGCATTATGTTCAATCTGTCAAATATGTTTCAATATATTACATCTTGTTAATGGAAAGGGCATCAAAATGGATTGTGTTGTAGGTGGCAATGGATTCTACTCTTCATGATTCAAACACCAAATTTTAACTTTTAAGAACATTGAGGTTGGAATGTTGATAGTTTCTTGTGGGTGTCAGTTGAAACCAAACATTATATACCATGGAAATTATAGAATTTTGAATGGTATGGCTTACATCAGCTCCCCATCTGACATTTATGTGTACAAAATGCTTAAAATCCACCTATAGTATAATGAGAATATTGTTTTAAATCTTAATTTGTCCACCATTCGGGGCATTAACTGGACAAGAGTAGTTTGTTGTGTGTTTTTCTATTACCAAGCAAATTAATATTCTCATAAAAAAGAAATGATTTAGGTTTATGGCTCTTTTAGTCCATCATATTAGATGGTAATATAAGTTCTCAGATCATATTGTCACTATAAATTTGTCTACTTTCATTGTAGATCTTTTTTTTTTTTTATTGGTAAGGTAAGATCTATTAATTCCACAAGTAACCAAATAATTACAATGTTGTGACTTCCAAAGATCACAAAATACATTGAAAAGGCTATCTCCCAAGAGGGAGGGATTGCTGAATTTAATCAACATGCATCCCCTCTCCTCTCCAAGATAGTTGGAAGACCTGAATAAATACAAAAAGGGTAAGGAGAAAAAAGTACATGGGGGAACTTTACCCCCCCGTTTGGATAGCGGAATTGAGTTATTCTGGATAGATAACTATGCCAGTATAGATAACAAATCTACAAGAATAAAAGATTTTCTGTTTGGTTGTATTTTTTTTATTCTCATTGGAAAACGTAAGAATAAAGGTTGAGTTGTTTGTTTGATAAAGAATAAAATATAAATAAAGTGTAAAAAAGTTGATTTGACATTTGATGTATAAGAGGTGTTGATAGGTGATTTGATGTGATAAAGTGTAAAAAGTTGATTTGACATGTGGGCCCATGGGAATAGATAAGGTGAGTATAGCTTATCCTTGGGGTTGCTTATAATTGTTATACTCTCTTATACTCGTTTAAACTGGCTTAGTAATACCAAGTTATACCTTTCAAACAAACAACTATTTTTCTTATCCATTCCTATACCACCCTTATACCGCCCTTATACTCCCTTATTCCGTTACACAAACGGGGGGTACAAGTTTATCTTGCACAAGTTCGGGTATAAACCCCAACATTCTTATCCTGAGCTAAAACTTTATTCATATTTTACCCAAACAACAAAAAATTTATTCTTACGTTTTCCATTGAGAATAATTCAAAACACAACCAAACACAAAATCACTTTATCCTTATTTATACTAGAATAATCATAAACATTAGAATAATTTAATTCTCGAACCAAACATGGGCTACAAGTTTATCTTGCACAAGTTCGGGTATAAACCCCAACATTCTTATCCTGAGCTAAAACTTCTCCGATTTCCATTCAAAGGTCATGAGGGTGGACAATTTCTTTACCATTAAAGAACGGTGCGCAGCTAGCATATCAGCAGGGGAATTTCCCTCTCTATGAATGTGAGAGCATTTCCATTCCACCAAATTGGAGAGAAGGGAGTTTAACTGTCTGATCAGCCTAAATGCTGTCCAGGGGATGTTACCCCTCCCATTCAGCCATGCCAAAGCTGTGGTAGAATCTGATTCGATACATAATCTCCTAATTCCTATATCCACTGCAAGCCTAACAACTTGAACAATAGCTTAAGTTCAAGCAGATTGATTGAAGGACATGTGAAGCGACCTGCAATTCCTTGAATGAATTCTGAAGAGTTGTCACGAATGAGTGCACCATAGCCACCACGATCATCCCCTAAAGAGCCATCCGTGTTTAATTTGTGCCAACCTACTTCCAGTGGAAGCCAGGGTACCAAGGAGGTTGTTTTGTCTGAACACCCAATCTCTCTTTGATTTTCTGAATTTGAGGCGAATTAGCAGCCTGAAGATTGATGGATCAAAATATGGAGAGAATGGAGTGGTTAATTTTCCTCAGAACAGCAACTTTGTGGGTGGAGACAAACCTGAAAATGCGAGAATTTCTTTCTGTACCAGGCAGTAGTGGTTAGGATGACTTGGATTAGCGCATTTAAAACAGGATTCTTGAAACATTTTTCTAACCAGGTTGGGATGTCATCCATATGTCATGGTAGTACCTCCTTGATTATCATAGACTTCATCATCCAAGACCATAAGAAACGGGAGTAAGGGCATCCCCTTTTGTTAGTGAAACACTAGTTTCATAAAAGGAAAAAAATCATGCAGTAACTTCTCAAATATTAGAATGCATACTTGAATTAGAAGTCAGTGCATTGTCTCTCTTACATACTTGTGTGTTAATGGAGGCATACAATTTTCACTTTAACTCTCCTATGTCTTAGAATTGGATATGATAATTACACCTGTACAGGAACAAAGATTACAAAGGCTTCAAGAACGTTTACAAGTACCTTATGATGAAACTCGACCAGATCATCAGGTACACAATTTTTTCTCTCCCAAGGTCCATTGGTGATTCCTTTAAGTTTATAAAAGTCATTGAAAAATGTTCGATATGCTTGAAGAAGTTCTAAATTTGTCATAAATAGAACTCTGTATCTGTGTTAGTCTAATCCCACACCCTCCACACCCTAATGATATAGGTTATATAGTTCCTATATGTTAAAATCCTCACCCATTGTGTGTGTGCATATGTATGCAGACATGTATGGTTGTTTGACATGAACAACAGAGAGAAAAAGGAAAAAAAAAATGCAAAATCATCATGCGCCTTCTACACTCTTCAGTGGTTATACATGAATCATTCATGCCAAAGATTATCTACATGGTTATATATAATTGAAGTCCTTGTCAACACATTCGATGCCTGAGATATTATATCAATTGTCCAGGGGAGAAAAAAGTAAAAATTCAAATGATTTATCCTTGGGCCAAAAAATTAAAAGATCCACTTAGCCTTAATGCATATTCCATAACGGTACATTGAATTGGTTTGATCATAGACAGGGTTCTGCTGCAGAACAGAACACTTTAATCTAGCTCCAAACATTCAATTTGATTGTTTTACTGATTATTGAATCCTTGGCTCACGATTTGAGATGTATGGTTGCTTGTGTTTGGCATTTCTCTTATGATAAAAATTAAATTGAACTTTGCCTATAGTTTTCTCATGTGGATTCCAAAGTTGTTATATCAAGATCAATCCATCTTTATTGTTCCATTTTTAATGGAAGTATACTATTGTCCCAGCTTGCCATCATATCATGCTTTATTGTTAGCAGGAAGCTCTAAGAGCCTTATGGCATGCTGCCTTTCCAGACATTAGTCTTAAGGGCTTAATTTCAGAGCAGTGGAAAGATATGGGGTGGCAGGGACCCAATCCATCAACTGACTTCAGGTGTGTGTTTTTTTTTTTTTTACTCTCAGATGGCTTATTATACCATGTTTATGATGATGCACTCTACATTCTTCAATTAATAAATTTGTCGTTGTCTCGTTGACACTGCACTTGAATTTATCTGCATTTGCACTATATGAGGATGCATCTGTTTTTATAAATTTCGGTCAACTTTTTTGAAATGTAGTTCTTCAATTTAATGCATGAGCATCATTCTAGTTATTAAGTGGTAGAGGACAACATGTGATGTTTGTTGCTCATTCTAGTTATTCAGTTTCTTTTAAATGTTTGAAAATCCATGTTTATTGTCCAAGACTTGCCACATTCCTGTTCATCACACACACACACACACATTTATTGAGTTATTTAAACCATCTTTGTTTTCTCCAGGGGTTGTGGATTTGTTTCTCTTGAGAATCTATTGTTTTTCGCCAGGACTTACCCGGTATGTCTTATCGATCCTGTTAGCCTTGACAAATATTAATGATCTATTGAAAGCATTGATAAGAAAATGCCAAACTAGATACCATTTATGATTACTGATTGGGTCTCTGCATCTTAAATAAAGGCTTCCTTTCAAAGGTTACTCTTTAAGCAAGAAGGCATGCGAGCTGCTTGGGAATATCCATTTGCTGTTGCTGGCATCAATGTTACTTTCATGCTGATTAAGATGTTGGATCTGTACTCAGGTCAGCAATTGAACATGTGATGGGTTATTCAGGCATGCTCCATTTGTCTTGTGTACTTTTGTATGCGTTTGTTTTCATTCTCTATAGAATCCATAGCAAGTTTGTAGATGATTCTATATTTGCCTCTCTTTTCATTTAGATTTGTCTCTTCAGGTATCATGTTCTACAAGTGATCCTCGAGTTTCCCATGCCAATATTTCTCTCCTCCTTTTTTTGAACATCATTTGTCTTGTGTACTTTTGTATGTGTTTGTTTTCATTCTCTGTAGAATCCGCAGCAAGTTTGTAGACATTCTATATTTGCCTCTCTTTTCATTTAGATTTTTCTCTTCAGGTATAGTGTTCTACAAGCGATCCTCGAGTTTCTCATGCCAATATTTCTCTTCTTCCTTTTTTGAACATCATTTGTCTTGTGTACTTGTATGCGTTTGTTTTCATTCTCTGTAGAATCCGTAGCAAGTTTGTAGACGATTCTATATTTGCCTCTCTTTTCATTTAGATTTTTCTCTTCAGGTATAATGTTCTACAAGCGATCCTCGAGTTTCCCATGCCAATATTTCTCTTCTTCCTTTTTTGAACATCTGGGAATCCAAGCGTCTACCTGTTTTAATTTATATTGTTTTCTCGTCCAGAAAAACCAAAATCTGTTCCAGGGATCAATTTCATACGAATCTTATCAGGTGAGATAACAATAACTTTTGAGTAGTGAGTATATAAGCTTCCTCTTTTTGGTTTCATTATGATTTTATTCTCACTGCTTGTGCATACATTCTGATGCAGAAGATGAAGAAGCCTTTGATGTGCTGTATTGTATAGCTTTCCAAATGATGGATGCTCAGTGGCTAGCAATGTGTGCTTCCTACATGCAATTTAATGTAGTCTGTCTCTCTCTCTCCCTCTCTCTCTCTCTCTCTCACACACACACACACACGCCCCTGCTTACATTTATGCACTTGTCTTCTCATTGTCAGTGATCATGTTATGTAGGAAGTGTTGCAAGTAACAAGGACACAGTTAGAGAGGGAACTTGCTTTAGAAGATATTCGTCGAATTCAAGACCTGCCTGCTTACAACCTACTGTACCATTAGGAGTCATTGCATAGCTTATCTGTATAATATCTTCCTCTTTGATGTTCAGCAAGATAAAGATGTTTTTGTCATTTGCTGTGTTCACATGAAATGAGACCTGTTTCCAATGTAACGGACGATGCTTTCTTAAGAGGCACCTAAAGAAATGAAGATTTTTCTATCATTTACTTTCTGATGTTGAGCACTTTATTCATAGACAGGTTTACAAGCAGGAGATGAAAGAGAATTATAAACGTGGCTCAGACAAGGAGATAAATAATCAAAGATTCGGAATAGAAAGATGTTGCACTTGGAAAAATGTCTTGAGCAGATTAGTCCACACCGGAGAATGTTTGGTTTACTAGTTTCAGATGATCTGAAAGCGCTGTGATGTGAACTGGGATGCATGCATGTTTGGACAGAAGGAGGCATAGTAGCTTCGCAGGGCCCAAGCAATTAATGTGAAAAATCATATGTTGGATGATTTGGTCTATTGTATGTGTGCAGCCCTTAACCGGTTTTCCCTTTTTTTTAAAAAAAAATACACATTCATTTATTTAAGATACAATAATGTATTTTTTAATAAATTTTTTTTTTATAATCTCATATATAGTGATAGCACTGTATAAAACTACAAATAGAACCGTAAAACAGACTGAGTGTATTAGCGCATATTTAAATATTATGTCTTTTAAAAAAAAATTTAAATTTAATTTTTTTTTAATGAAACCGTAGCACAATTCTAAAGTTGAAAAAAAAAAGTAAAAATAATTAAAAAAAAGGACTTCCAGGTTAGGAAGAGTTATCCAACGGACTAAGGACGCGGCTGTGCCTAGCCATCACTTCAATGTTCTCATCTTAAGATGTTTACAAATATGATATGACGAGTTTGCTCAAAGCCAAGAAAGCAATGATATTTGAAAAGGTCAAAAACACAATTAACGGTATTGGACACGTAACAATATCAATATCAATGCTTTCTTTCTTCAAAGCCAAGAAAGCATCGATATGTTATTTTATTGTATTTTTTTTTGCATGTTGGTTAATACTTACTATATATCATGGCCTCAATGGGCGAAGCTTCACTATGCATGCTTGCCTGTGCGTCTTTGAAGGGCACGAATATAAAATATTTGACAAGGAATTTAAAACAGTCGACGAATTCAAACTGTGGGGCTTCTTTCCGTAGAAAAGGGATTTTTGTATTTTAATTTTGTTTTCAACGTAACGATCAACCTAGACCCACTTACCAATATTGGTCTTATTAATTTGAGGACGTCGTTGAAAATCAAAATCCTCGATTAGGCGGTTCCGTGCTATTTACAGTTGATTAAGAAGCCACGGCCCCCCTCTTCGTCTCTATATATATATACACATCACAATTAATGTTTTGTGTATGCTCTAACAATAACATCAACAACATCATCCCAGAATCTTGTAAACATTTTTTTTGGTGATTGAATTGTGTACACACATTATACTCACGCACGCATATATATTTAAATGGCGCGTTCAATCCTGAAGGAGCTGACCACCAGGGTGATGTCTGCAGTTCCAACTCCGACGAGTAATATGATGGTGAATAATCATCATCTGATGAGGAGGTGGTGCGATGTATTCATAAACCACAGAGGGGTTGATACGAAGCGGACCGTGGCGGGTCTGCTTTACGACCGGCTGGTACAGATGAAGATGCGGCCCTTCTTGGACGCGAAGACGATGGAGCCTGGTGACAAGATGATCGAGACCATCAACGGAGCCATAGTCCATTGCAAGGTTGGGGTGGCCATCTTCTCCCCCCGATACTGCGAGTCCTACTTCTGTCTCCACGAGCTGGCTCTCATGGTGGAGAACAACAAGAAGATCATCCCCATCTTCTGTGACATCAAGCCCTCCGACCTACGTTTTGAGGATGACAAGACCTGCCCTCCCGATGAGGCCGAGCGCTTCCGGAGGGCCCTGCGTGAAGTCAGACACACCGTCGGCCTCTCCTACAACTCCCTCGACGGGTAATTAAAACATATATATACATGCATGCATGCTCTTGCAATATTTCTTCTTCTTCATATTAACTATTTATTTGATTAAACTAATGCGGCGTTTAATTTGCAGGAATTGGTCGGATCTCATAACAAATGCTTCCGACTTCATTGTGAAGAACATGTGCAAGGAAGGAGACCAAATTTGAGACGAAGACGCAAAGTGTGCTTCTATTCAATAATTATTCTTTTATTGTGATTTTAAATAAGGATTTAACATATTCTTTTGTAATAAACTTGTAAACTTTCCCTCTACTCACTCAGGGAAATTACATTAGTTTGTTTTTTTCTTTTTCTTTATTTTTTTTGAAAATCATGATTCCAATAAGAACATGACGAGATGAAAACGATTTTTTTATGGGCTAAATTCTTAATAATCTGAGACTCCTCCGAAACAGGATCCCAAAGAAGCCACACGAAAATATAGATCTTCATGTAGGGATTTTGTTTTTTTGTTCATCGCTAAATTATTACGGATATTCAACATAAAGGGAAGATGAGTTTCAAATTTTACCGTCGCGACGACAGGCATTTATATATACCTCTTGATATGCTTCATTAGTTTTGTGAAGCAGGCACATTAGCCTTCCTTTTTTTTTGTTTCAATTTAATTCCTTAAACACCCCCCTCCCCCTCCCCATTTGGGATGAAGAGCAAATAGGAATACGAGTGAATACTAGATAATTGCTTTTATTCATAGTTTATTTTGTTTAGATAAATTATGATAACTATGTTCAGATAAGCTAGAACAAACCTTATAATTATTGTAAAAAATTGTTGGAATTGCTTATCAGAATATCCCTTAGTATCATTAATTATGAAAAATTTCTCTCACATCAATTTACATAACCCAACCATACACTCACGATCAATTATTATTATTAATTTATTAGGTTACTATAATGTACTGTACATCAACTAAGATGTCATTTGTATGGTTAAATTTTTTAGTTAGCATTACCTTGTAAATGTTGGAATTCATTCTATCATATATTTTCAAATAATAATGTATATAATGACTTGGTTAATTTTAATATAAAATACACGAGGCCGTATATTCTTACAAATATTTATAAGTTACATGTAAATATATATAACACCTATTGTTCAATTAAATTTACCCATGTACAACAAGTATTTATTTACTTGGTTAATCTAGTTGAACCAATATTTACGTACGGTTAATGATTTAATTAACATATTATTATTGCTAGGATAGTTTATGTTCTTTAATTAAATTGAAGAATTATTGGAATAATTAACGCACATACATTTGATTAGCTTAAATGGTTAATTTTGTTTATATGTAAAAGCCCACCATTAATTATTACATAAGATGGACGGTTCATATTTAATCACATGCATCATGAATTGATTTATATCTATCAATTACACTAAACATAAACTTATATTCTCAAGACAAAATTAACATTTTAAAAATAATAACTCATTATTCACGTCTTATCAACTATTTATCCATAATTTATCTAGGATAACCAAATAACAAAAATCTGCATTTTACATTTCCTAATGTGAAAATACAAAAAAGATAACCAAACAAAAATTTGTTTATTTTACATAGATTGTTATTTATCTCAGTATAACTATGAGGAGCGAATAAGCTTATATTACACCCCAAATGAGCCCTACTAGTTTAATGCCCATGCAAGAGCACGTGATATATCGATCATATATTAATAATATATTTTATGAATACTTTATTTTCGGTAAATACATGTAAATATGTATTCAAAAAAATTAAAAACACACTGGGAACTATAGATTTCTATTTTGAGATGAGGTCCAGTGGACTAGATCTCATGACATCTAGTCAGTTCATATATATATGACATATTACATGCATAGGACATCAGATTAATTTGTGCCATATGAATTAGTATGCGATGTCTTCTATTATGAATTAACAAGCCTAGTGAAATTATCTTTCATTGAGGGATTTGGTTAATGTTGTAGTTCAATATTGTAAGTATTTTTAACATTTATTTGCATTTTACTTTTGTCTTTCATCTGTTTACACTCTTTCAATTCTTTATATCCAATCCATAATACTACATTTATAAATAAAAAATTTATAAAAGAAATTATCATATATTAAATAAAAATTACGCTAATAAAGTATAAACCAAAAATTGTAAATCCATAATATTTTTTTGATTCACTCAATATTATATGATTAAAAATAATGGATACATGCAACCAGTGTTCCTAAAAGCGGTTTGTGCGGCCGCATATGTGGTTGCACAGGCGATTTGGTAACACTATCGAACCGATTCGGTAATATGCGGCCTATATGCGCTCGGTCCTTGCATAGGTGGTGAAAAATCGGGCGTGCGCACAAGTTTTAAAACATAAACGGGTCGGGCAGGCCCATTTTTTCTGCCCAAATACGTATAAAAACTAAAAAAAAAGGTGTTTTTAGCTTTGGACGACTGCAACTCCTCTTTTTCTGCTGGCCCTAGTTTTGGGGCTTCAATGCTTCATCAATTTCTTCTTCTCCTCTTCATCGAGGGCTTCTTCTGATCTCCTCTTCATTGAAAACTTCTTCTTCATCAACGACTTCTTCTCCTCTTCACCAACTGTTTCTCCTCCTCCTGCCGCACTGTCGCAGCAGCCTCCCCTTCTTCTTCGACCACCACAGCGAGCCAAGGACCATCGCAAAAAATAGAGAGCTGTTTAGAACAGAGTATGCAAGCGACCTCCCCTTCTTCTTCTCCTCCTTCGACCCACCGTAGGCCATAGCAATCTCCCCTTCTTCTTCTCCTTCTGAACCGGCGACCTCCACCTCTCTGACTCACTCACTCTGTTTTCTCTGTCTCAATCACTCTTTGTTTTTTTCTCTCTCTTACAAATGAAAGGATTAGAACTTTGAAGGGGACACTCGCCATATCATATGACACCTGTTTTGTTTTTTATTTACGATTGTGATCTTTTATATTATTTATTTATTACAATGGGGACACTTGGGTACTTCGGTGTGTATTTTTTTTATAATAAACAGTTTACAGTGGAACAAAACTTTTGAGTGTTTTTGGATCTATATATTGGTGATCTAAAATATCTAATGTGTATCATTTATACTATAACAATTTGGTTAAAATAGAATACATTGGAGTCTTTAACATTTTTTTTTGTGTATATGTTTTTAATATTTATCTTGATATGTTTAAAAATCATATATTTTATTAATAAAAATATAAAACCGCATATACACCCGCATATACTCCTGCAGACCGTATATACTCTGTGCAGTATCCCAACCACATGTAAACTGCATCCCGCATATCAAAACATTGCATGCAACTTTGAAAATATAGACATTTAATTTTTATTAATCTTTAGGGGGCTCATAGTCAATCATATTATAGAGAAGTGAATTTTTTTTTTCAATTACTAGGTAGGATTATATTTATTGAGTTTATGGATAGAGCAACTCAAAACATGGATATATTGATATGACGTAGCATGCTTTATCTTTAAAACAAAATCTTTAAATTTTTTAGATTTAATTTAATTGAACATGTAACAAAATTAGCAGATTCATGAGTGTACTAGTGCTCCATCCCCAAGTAATGAAATAGAGAGTTGGTAGCCTCATCTACTTGTTATAAATTTTTTTACATATTTGTAAATGATATTATTTAATTCATTATATATAAATTTTATTCTTATAAAAGTGCATACCTTAATTGATAAGGTAAAATATCTTGTCTGCGTTATAACCTTTAAAATGAACTGAGTGACATTTTCCAATAAACTAACAACGTGAAAAAAGTTGAAACAATTTGAAAACTTTTAATTAGTAATATATAATAATAGTCTTCATTCACGCACGTAACAATAAAATTAATAAATAATATCATATGTTAATGAATCCCTAACCCCCCGTTTGGGGTGAGGAATAAACCAAGAATTGAGGAGAATACAGTAGAATAAGCCCCAAACAGTTGTTTGTTTGACAAGAATAAACCTTGATAGCTATGTCTGATAAGCTAGGATAAGGCCTGATAACTATTCTAAGAAAATGGTGGAATTGTTTATCAGGGCTTATCTATGCCAATGGATAAAAATACCCTTCTCTGTCATTTTAAAATATTTATCTCACCTAACACTCTCTGCACACATTCCAAAAACTGTCACATCTATCATATCACACTCATATCTCTTATATTTATTTCTAAACACAAATAATTTATGCAGGGGTATAATTGTCATTTAAAAATCATACTCTTATCCATCTCTTATCTACCACTTATCTTTACTTTATTCAAGGTGAACCAAACAACAAAAATATCAATTTTACGTTTCCCAATGAGAATAACAGAAAAGACAACCAAACAAAAATTTACCTATTGAACATAGATTGTTATCTATCCCAGTATAGCTATCAATGGCGAATAACCTTATGTCGCACCCAAGCAGTCCCTAAGAAAACCCACCAACAAAAAATAAAATAAAATAATCCAATGGTAAAACCCCTTTAATCCCAATAAATTCTTTTTTATAATAAAAATAAAATAAAATAAATTAAAGCATCCAAATCTTTATAACCCATCTAATATGATATTAATAAGTTCCAAAAGACAACTCATGAAAAAAATAATAAAATAAAATAAAAATAAACTCATTTATTATTGATAACAATAATTTAATTAATAATAAATATCCATAGATGAATATAGATATAAATATATAAAATATACATCAGATATGATATGTACATCTTAAAAAGTCTCATCATTATCCACATCTAAAATAAATAGCAATGATTCGAATGAAGTCCAACACAACACAGAAGCCCTTAGAAGATCTGGTTTAACTACGGTATCCATCATACCCTCTAGTAGTATGATGCATTGCATGATGCGCCTCCCAAATGCTTCACACGTATCCAAATCTTAATGGTAAATTTGCAAACCTCTAGCATTTATTATTTATCCAAAGATTGTGGTTACATAA
The DNA here is from genome assembly GCA_030737845.1 of Acorus calamus. Taxonomy (NCBI): domain Eukaryota; kingdom Viridiplantae; phylum Streptophyta; class Magnoliopsida; order Acorales; family Acoraceae; genus Acorus; species Acorus calamus. The sequence goes on along the minus strand of CM060866.1, from coordinate 26,527,824 downwards.
ATCTTTTGAGATCTCTCATTCCTTTTCCTTGGTTAAAGAAAAAAAAAAAAGGAAATCCTTTCTATACGTGTCGTCATATCTCTGCAACTCAATCCAACGCGGCTCATCTCCTGTTTTGGCGTGCTTTAAGTCTTGTATAAAACTAAAATAAAACTATTTCTTAATTATATAAATAGACACTCATATAAAAACAAACAAGAAAGAAAGGATTATTAATAGTGATTAGTGGAATTATAGGTAGAAAGCCAAATGAATAAGAGCCAGACGGTCAAACTAATCAAGTCGCGCGCCGAGCCGATCGGGACCCCTCTCTTAGTACGTGTTACGTTGCGTGCGATCTTTGCTGCATTCATCTCTCCTCCTATTTAAATCTACATGTAACAGCCAATTCTTATGGCATTCTCTCTGCGGCTTTTCTCCTCCTCCTAGCTCCTTGAGTGAAGCTCTTCCTCAGAAAGTATAGAATAGGAGTGGAGAAAGGCACATCATATAAATCAACATTATATTATAAAAGAAAAATATATACACAACTTATTGAAGAAGAATAAGAGGAGATGATGGAGATGGAGATGGACATGGAATCTCAGACTACCACGAGGAGGGGAGATGGTGGTGGCACCCATCCTACCATTTTCACCGAATCCCAGCGACCCGTCGCTCTTAAGGTATTGTATTTGCGTTTTCTGTATGCTATGCAACTTATCTCTATTATCCGATCAATTAAAGAATTCGATGATAAATAGGTTCATATATAGGACGAGTAGCTGATTAGATAGAAAACAGAAACATTATATATTTCAATTGGGGGGGTTCCTTTTGACCAAGATATACAGAATGTGGTTGAAGACAAATTAATTGAATGTCCGCTTCTCTGTTTTCCACCAATCGCAGTATAGTATTTGGGGCTCCTTTTGTTTTGTTATTCTATTCATGCATGCCCCAGTAGCCATGCATGAAAAGCGATGTACAGAACATTCCCCCTTCTTATGATTATTTATTTATTTATTATTATTTCCCATTTTCATTCTCGTTATGAAAACTTTGGATTTTATATATATATATATGGGAGGATGTACAGTTCGAGGACGTGGTGTACAAGATAAAGATGGTGTTGAACAACAAGGGGAAGAAGGAGAGCTCAGAGCGCATCATCCTGAAGGGCGTATCAGGCGCTGTGGCCCCAGGTGAGATGTTGGCCATGATGGGCCCCTCCGGCAGCGGCAAGACCACCCTCCTGACCGCCCTAGGTGGCCGGCTCCACGGCCTCAAGGGGAACATTACCTACAGCGGCAGCCGCTTCTGCAACTCCGTGAAGCGCAACATGGGTTTCGTGACCCAGGACGACGTTCTGTACCCGCACCTCACCGTGCACGAGACCCTCCTTTACACCGCCCTTCTCCGCCTCCCCAACACCCTCACCCGCCAAGAGAAGGCCGCCCAGGCAGACTCCGTGCTAGCCCAGCTCGGCCTCTCCGCCTGCCGGAACAGCATTGTGGGGGGCGCCATGGTGCGTGGCGTGTCCGGAGGGGAGCGGAAGAGGGTCAGCATCGGACAGGAGATGCTCATCAATCCCAGCCTCATATTCCTGGACGAGCCCACGTCCGGGCTCGACTCCACCACCGCGCAGCGCATCGTGTCCACGCTCTGGGAACTGGCCGAGAAGGGACGCCGCACCGTCATCATGACCATCCATCAGCCCTCTAGCAGGCTCTACTACATGTTTCATAAGGTCATGCTTCTGTCCGACGGCAGCCCCATCTACTTCGGCAAGGGAGACAATGCGCTAGACTACTTCGCCAGCGTTGGATACGCAATGTCCGTCCCGATGAACCCTGCCGACTTCCTACTCGACCTCGCCAACGGTACACCCGCCCCCCTTTAATATATATATTTATATGTATAATTGTTGGCCAAAAATAAATGCTGATGCACAGTTGAAAACAGGTGTATCTTCGGATGATGATACGCAGGACAGGGCAGTCGTGAAGCAAGCTCTGGCTTCTGCTTATAACCGCCACCTTTCTCACAAAGTAAAAGAAGAGCTGCAGCAAATCAATGACAATACCGTCGATACCAAACCCGATGATGGACCACATAAGTGGAGCACGACTTGGTGGCAACAATTTACTGTGTTGCTCCAGAGAGGACTTAAGGAAAGGAAACATGAATCCTTCTCTGCACTGAAGATCTCTCAAGTGTTGATAGTTTCATTCCTCTCTGGCCTCCTGTGGTGGAAATCTAGTGCTCACCTACAAGATCAGGTCAGTGTCATTTCCTCCGTTTATTTTGGTTAGACCAATATTTTTTCATGCATAAGATCTTTGATATATGCGTATTTTAATGACTTTGGTAGAAATATTTCACTGGCTTGATTCAAATAACATCAAATTACCAACATCAAATAACATTTTTGAGCATTTGTTACTTATACGCATTAGTGTTCATCCAAGTTCAATCTCCTAAATCTCTGTCGTTCAGCAAACCAAGTAATTTGGAAAGTTAGCAATATGTGGGATTCCATCAACTAGTCATACTACAATGAACGTGTTACAGATATATTTTTGAATCCTTCGATGTGAAAAGAATGTTTCCACTTGTTGGAGTAATCTAGTTCATAAACATTCATTTTTAGTGGTACAAATACTTCCAACCGTAGATATTAGTTTTTTTTATTAAAAAAAAAACAAAACCCAGGTGGAAGTTATTAATTTATTTTAAGATTTTTGAAATGTTTGGGTGCATACGAGATATAGCTATTCCATGATGATTGTGTGACTACAAGGTATGTATGATGCAGCTGGAGATTGTTAGGAAATGGACTTCTTTTTTGCTCTTTAAACCAGGCATGCGGATGCGCTTTTTGAAAGTAAAATTATCTTCATCCGTAAGTAGTTTGTTTGTTTGTCACGAGAATGTGGTAGATTCCCCTGGATGGTGGGAATGTCATGGAATCATTTGAATAATCTTTGTTTTTTTTACATATCTTATGGGTAGCATCAGCAAATTAAATTCAATAAAAGGCGTATCCGTGACGCACTGTTAACTGTCTCATGCCTAATGTTTGAGTGTCATTGTTCATTCAAATGATCCACCACTTTTATATGTTTCACTGGATAGTAACAAAAGAAAAACCCGTATATTCATTCATGTGCGCACACACACACACACACCCTTGTACAAATATGTTTGGCAGGTTTGCAAGTGTATAAAGTTCATATATATATACATGTATGATGTATGGGATGCGTGAAATCTGCCCTGTTTTAGTCATTTTCAAATGAAAGATTATATTGGATTGAAAACTTTGTATGTATAACAGGTGGGGTTCCTCTTCTTCAGCGTTGGGTTCTGGGGCTTCTTCCCACTGTTTGAGGCCATATTCACATTCCCTCAGGAGCGGATGATGCTGACAAAGGAGAGGTCCTCCGGCATGTACAGGCTGTCCTCCTACTTCATGGCGATGACGGTGGGCGACCTGCCCATGTGTCTCGTCCTCCCCACCGTATTCATCATCATTGCCTACTGGATGAGTGGCCTAAAGCGGACTGCAGTCAATTTCTTTGCGACTCTTGGTGCGACCCTATACAGTGTGTTGGCGGCGCAAGGGCTGGGGCTGGCGATTGGAGCAGCCATCATGAACCTCAAGGCGGCCACAACCCTCGCGTCTGTCCTTATGATGACATTCCTACTCGCCGGGGGTTTCTATGTGCTGCATGTGCCATCCTTCATATCATGGATCAAGTATATCTCAATCAGCAACTACACATACAAGCTGCTGCTGGTCTCCCAGTTCTCGGACACCGATACATACAACTGCGGTCCCAATGTGACCTGCCTGGTGAAAGACTTCCCCACCATCAAGATTGTGGGGTTGAACCAAAAGGTCATCTCTGCTGTGGCCCTTGGCATCATGCTCATTGGGTACAGGTCAGTGGCATACATCTGTTTGATGAGGGTTGGTGTCCCCCGTTAAGTGGTCATTCTCCTTTTTATTCTATCTGTAGTTTGTTGGATTCGTGTTAGAGGGATCATCATCATCATGTCCACCAAGTGTTGCTGCTATCTTTTAGCCTTCAAATCTTTGTTTAAGAGAGATTGTGGGGGCTGTTTTGTTAGATTCCTATGGAACCAACAGTGCAGCATAGTTATACAGATAAAGAAACATTTGACAGAGCTGGATGCATGCTCTTGTAAAACTTTTGTTGTCAGCAATTCAACAGTGCAGAAACAGAGCACTGAGTATAGAATTTTGTTGTCATGGTCACTTCCTTCTGCAGAACTTCACATATATGTAGTCACTCAGAAAATGTGACTTGCTTATTCTTATATTTAGAAATCGTTGTGATAACGTATTGAATTCTATCTATTTTTGGCACTAGAAAGTGCCGGAAAGGAATTTTTTTTCCCTTTGATTTCCGAAGTGTTTTGCAAGTTTATCATTCGTGTTATGTATGTTTTTTAGTTGCTTTGTGAGTTCCTTCTGTCATTTGCACCACACATCGACCATATATGTGATGGCCCTCACTCAGAGCTATATTTGGCTTCAGTTGAAGATGGAAAATGTTACCCTTGGTCTCATTTTTAGTGTCCGTTTGGTAGCGCGTTTGGGGGCGATTCCGCTTTTTAAAAAGCGGATTCCGCCCAAACGCGCAACCAAACGGGTCGGATTCCGGCGGAATCAAAAGCTGGATTCCTTTTAATTTCTCTCTCGAAATCCGTGTTTTTAAAATCTCAAAAAGAACGCTTTTTGGTCGGAATCGATTTTTTGAATTGAAAAGCAACTTTTTCTACCAAACATTAAATTCCTTCCAAATATTGATTCCTGAATTAAAAAAAAACATCCCAAAAAACTCAAAAGTCTAAAATCATCTTAAAAAGCAGCTTTATTCTAAAATCTACTTTTCAATATGTGTTTCCAAACGGACCTTAGTCTAAAATGCAAATTTGAACATATTTTAAATTTTTTTTAAAATAATATATATATAACCAATTAACAATAAAATATAGTCCATGCATGTGATTGACTATACACATATGACTAGAAATGGGACTGCAAAAAAACCTTTGATTACATCAAGGGTCATAACACTTTATTATAAAAGTAAGTTCAGCTGTACAGACCATTAATGTAAGAGTCCAGATCATTAATGTAAGAGTTGACTGTAAAAAAACCTCAGGAGAGGGGAGGGGGGTGTGTATAGTCACCCCACAGTTTATTCTTACAAATTCAACATAGATGATGCCTTCAGTGTTTAAGATGGTTTGATGTAGATTATGTATATCGATCGAGAGTCAGAAACCTTTGTTCAATTATTGTTCCAGTTCGACATAGACGATGTCTTCTCTATTTATGATTATTCGACATGGATCATGTCGATCGGAAACCAGAAACTTTAGTCTGTTTCCGTTCAATATAGACGTTGTTTTATGTGTTTAAGTTGTTTTAACATGAATCATATTGAACTGGAACCAGAAGGTTTTGCTTTAATTTCTAATAGTCAATGTATTTATTGTCAACAGATTGATACCAGGTCAACTCTTACATTGATGATCCGGACAGCTAGACTTACTTTATAATAAAGTGTTACAAAATTTGATGTAATCAAATATTATTGAATTATAATGTTTGTGATCTAATAACCAACATGTTTGTCTCATGAAAATAAAAATAAGGTATATTATTGACAACCAATAGCCACAAACTACTTTACTTGACTTTTGTATGAAGATCAATTATTCATCCAACACATTTTAGCCATCCAATGTTTTTATCAGTTAGTGACATCGCAAAGAACAATCACCCTACACTCAAATAAATATAGGTTATTATACAGATGGCGTATTAAAGTAGAGCAAAAAAAACTTATTACATCATATATACATTGTTATTTCCATACACAATATTCGATGTAATGTTGATAATTAATCAAGATTTCATTTGTCTCCGGTCCACCAGTTTTTCGATTGATATGATTTATATCGTGCCACCTTAAACACAAAAGATATCATCTATATCGAACCAGAAATAAGGTTTGTGATTCCTGATCAATATGATCCATGTTGAACCGTCTTAAACATATAAGATATCGTCTATGTCAAACTCTTGGAGTGGGCTAGATAAATAACAAATCAATTTTTTTATTTAAATAAACATGATAGATAGAATAACTCGTGCCCCCCCTCCCCCTGAAAGAAAAAAAATTCCTCCAAATGTTGGGAGTTTCAAGGATTACCTGTTTGAAATGTGAGGGGGCAAGACACTGAGGGTGTTTAGTGAGGGTTTGAAAATTGAAGAGAGAGGTTTAGAAGTTGAGGGAAGGGTATGGAAATGAAGAGATGGTTAGAATCCATTGGGGGTGGTAAACGAGCCAAACGAGCTGAGCTTTGACCTACTCAGGCTCGGCTCGGGCTCGGCTCAGCTCGGGACCAAATTTTATTTTGTGTTCAAGCTCGGCTCGTTGGGCTCGTGAAAAGGCTCGGTTGAAGCTCGGCTCGACTCGTTTATTAAACAAGCCAAGTCGAAGCTCGAATCAAGGCTCTGCTCGAACTCATTTAATTTTAAAAAATCTTGTGTAGCATTAAAAAGTCACATTTCATAAATAATAACACCTTTTACATAAGCTCGGGCTCGTGCTCGGCTCGAACTCGACCCGTTTACCTTTTTTCTATTAAGTAAACGAGCTCGTCTAGACTCGGGCTCAGACTCGACTCGTTTACAAACCGAGCTTTAATAATTGTTCAAGATCGACTCGTTTGTCTAAACGAACAAGCTTGAGCGAGCTTTAATCGAATCGAACCCAAGCCGAGCACCAGCCCTAGAATCCACCCCATTCAAAACTGATCCTTGTTTTTTGCATTTATTATATAATCTTTCTTTTTAAGTTATTCTAATGGGTAGTTTTTTATTTGCCCGGAAGGACCGAGCAAGTTCATATAAAATTTGAGCCTTCTCCCACGTCTAGTAATAAAAAATTGCAACGCCCAAAACAAGGTAGACCAACCCTCATAAAAAAGTGGGCATCGGGAGCATCTCCAATGGATATGCTAACTAAACAAGATGTTAAAGTGCCATGTCAGCATTTTAACTCTCCACTAGACACTCATTTACTACTCTCTCATTTAGTTGGTTGTTGTTGCTCCAATGGATTAGCTAAATAGCTAGCCAAGATAATAGTGGGCCCACCTCTCCACCCACTCAAATCTCTCCACTCACCCAAAATAATATTTTTTTGAATATTTTAAATGGTGGAGCCCACATTTGACTAGCTAAAGCATTAGCTAAAGTTAACATGGAAGATAACATATGACAGGTGGGGCCAACATTTAATATTCCCTTAACACTTTCATTGGTGCATTATTTTTACATCTTTTGTAAACATATGACACTAACTAGTGGGTTAACATATACATTGGAGATGCTCTTAGCTTTCTTGTGATTGTGAGTGCAAACATTCCTCTCAGTGCCAATTTTTCCTCCCCAGTTCACATCGCCGTACCTCTTGTCCATGTCTCAATAAAAAATAAGGGAAAAATCCTATTAACTCTACGAAATCTTCTTACAATAAGAAAAAGTTCTTGCAAATAAAAAAATTATCCTATGTTCTTGTATATGATTAATGAATTTAATCTTTCAATAAAAAATATATATCAAAGCAAGTTTCCAGAAACTTACAAAAATCGGATTCAGTCCTTATAAACAATATAAAATCAGATTTAGTCTTTTTGTAAGACAAAAATAACCCCATCATTTTTTAACATCCCAATCTCCTGAAATGTCATCATCAATTATAAAAAAATAGCCCTTGATCCTCATTTAATCTACAAAAATTGAATTCTTTTTCAGCATTTTCGTCTTCTCAATCTCATTACAAAAACTGTACAAAAAAATTACGTCTTTATTAATTCTATTACAAATTCAGATAAAACAATTTAAAACTAAATCAAAATTCCATAATATATTTTCAACTCAAAATTACTAGCAACAAAAAATATAAGACTTTAATTAGAAAATTATAATTTGTTTAATAAAATTTAAATAAATCAGTATATATTTTTAGATAATCACATGGACTCTTTTGTGATTTTAAAAAGATTTCAGTGAGTTAAGATGCTTTTTTTTTAGATTTTCATAAGTTTTTAAAGAGTTGTATCAATTTTTTTTCAAAAAAGCAAGTAATTTTTTAAAGAATATAATAGTAATTTATCATGCATAATTAGTGTTAACCACACATTCTAGTTTTAATAGAAATTAAAATAAATATGATTTAATAAGATAGAGACCTGAGAATATTTTTCAATATTACAGAAATTTTTTCAGTTTTCATAATTTTTTTCAATTAGCTACATCAATTTATCCCTAAAAACAATTATAATAATTTTTAATTCTTGTCCTATGTCATCCTGGTCGTGGTCGGTGTGCGTTTGGTCACCATCATCACTGACCAACTAAATTATTAATAGCACTGATGGAATTTATGGCCTGAAATAATTGTTTTGACATAAAGTTTGGGACACCAAGATAAAGATGGGAGGCAAAACACTTGCCACTCATTTGCACAGCACAAGATGGGACAGAATAAACTGCCGATAGTAGTGACCGGGCAGGTCCACCTACATCGGCTTGCCGCGTAGATGTAACCTATCTTTGTCCATTCTGTTATGTTCAAACCATATGAGGATATCAGTTAAAGCATTGATATGGCATTAAGTCGTATATTAGATACACCCACCAAAGTCCAAACCATATCAAAATCATTACACATCCAAAAAAAAAAATCCAGTTAAAGAGCCTACAGCCCCCCTCTGCCTTTCTACTCTAAGAACGATTCATTGGCAGCCACCCAAATCACAGTCCTAACTATTCTCCGCAAATCACTGAATATTCAAAGGCAAAACCCTGAATCCAAGAGGACCATGCCACAGTCAACAGTTATACTCACAAAGGAGTAGTGCGAGTCTTACACCGGTGATATACTCGCATTCAAACTATAGGAGGGCAAGGAGGCCTCATAACTCCTCCCTGATAAGAGGGTCACCGGTTCAAGTAGAAAAATTCCATTGGACTCACCAGTGGCGGATTCCAGTGAAATAATTGAAGTCGTGGTGCTGCACTCTGAGTTGCTTTAACCATGAATCTGCAGCACTCAATAGTGACAGCAGCGTCTCTTGGTCCCCACTTCCATTGCCTGAAGTCCACACGCTCCCTTGCAACTTGTATGTGGCCAGACCAAATGGATGGAGGGAGATCCCCTTTCTATCTGTCCGTTTCCTTTCAGTGCCATCCATCTCTCCTTCGGGGCCCATTTCTAGATGATAATGATGTTGGATAAATTAGTCCAAATGACATTCGAAAAGGGTGCAAATTGTTTGATGAATAATTACAAAGAAATGGAGACATGATTATTAACATGATTATTACCCTGGAAAGACGATGAAAGTGTGTGGTATGTAAGGAAGCATGCTGACAGATCCTTTACAGTTCTTCCTGTTGGAATATGATATATTGGGTACCTGCATAAAACCACGGCACCATCTCAACTGACAAAATTTTAAGATTGATTAATTCATATACATATTCATGCTGTACCCTCTACAGCAAATATATGAAATTAAAATTAGATGAGTACATAATTTAGGAGCTAAAACTTGGAAAAGAGGAATGGAATGCTTACTTTATTGTGATTAGTTGAACATTGTAAAAGTGCGTGGAAAAAATATCATCATGTTTAGTGGTTTCCTTCTTTCAGCAAAATTTCATAAATAAATGAATATTTAAGAAGTGAAAACTCTCCCTATCAATTTAATCATCCCCATCAGCAAAGAACATAAACTTAATGCTTCTTGGAAAAAAAATCCTTGGCAGAATCGGAAATTGCAGTGATGTTTTTACTTTCGTATGTCCGATATTTGATGCTAAATATTTTACTCTATCCAGAATTACAGAATTGAAATAACATCCAACAAAATTCTAATAGCACAGTAAAACAAAAACATTCTTTCTCAAAGGGACAATGAATTTAATTTCATGAACAATGGTTACAATCATTCTGCTGGCTCACTTTTAGGTTATGGCCCATCCAGGACGCTTCACATTCATAGTCAGTGTTGAAATTATGCATTTTATGATGGTAGAAACCACTAACGCTGCAATGATCATCCTAGGGAAGGATCATGACATTAATTCATAGGGGGGCATCCGATTTTCTTTAGCTAATTCTGTAATTTCCCAAATGGACTTTCCAGACACATTTGGATGTAATCTTATGAGAAAAAGAAATCCCCACTATCAGATAAGAAGGAACAAAAGGAGTACCAGGCTACTGCCATCCAGCTAGCTGGTGAGAGATCCACACTCTTCAAACTTAGTAATCCTGGAAATCTTCTACCCAGGTCAATGATCTGAAAGAGAAAAATCAAGAGAAAATGTTTATTCTCCATTTAGCAATAAAGGTGGTATAATTCTTTTCTCAAGAAACAAATTCGTTGAAATAATGGAAAAAAGAATGATGAAACAAGGCCACAAGACATGGCATCAAGGACTAGAAACACCATCATGAAATGGGAATCCACTCAATTATTTAGGATAAAATAGAATAAAGCTGACATCTGCGCATAAAAGATGAAAATATTCGAAGAGTAAAACAGTTCGCCAATTTGAAAGGATATATTATATATTTCTGTGCTGGATATTCTTCGGAAAGGTTGAAACACATAAACACCATTGACAAAGAAAACAGCAGTAAATACATCATTATCCCTTCAAAGTAAGAATATAGAGACTATTAATACCTTATCCATGAGAGGGACCCTTCCATAGGGAGTTGCTCTCTCAAAATACTGAAAGTAGAGGTGGCCCAGTCTGTCACTCAGATGCCACAGGTTCTCTTGTTCTAAACCACATTCTTCAGTAGAGCTACCATCCCATCTCCACTGTTTATCACTCTCACTCTCATCACTGCAAGAATCACTGAACTCCTTCACCTCAAAGTCACATGCATCTCTGTCCTCCCTGATGTTCCTGACCAATAAAGACGTTCTCATCGTTACATCACTACTCAGAGAATCTTCAAAGTAGGAGATGTCAGGAATTTAGCTATGAAAAAGAAAAAAAATTGAATCACTACAGAATTGAATACACAGTCAACCAGTAAATAAAAACCATTTCTCACCCAAATGAAATCCAACAAGAAGTAACATATTATTCATTTTGCTCATTATTTATTTTTCATTTATTGAATTCTCTCACATTATCAATTAATAGGCCAAAGCTTACGATAGAGCATAACCAAACAACTAGGAATGACGCCAATTCAGTCTTCAAATCAAAATCCCCTGGCAACCCATTATTTGAATGTGGAGAATGGTGCAGAGCACTTTAAGTTTACAACTTTTCAGTTGTATTATAGGGGTCATATTGAGCTCAGTAAGTTTTAAGCCAAATTCACTGAGATAAAAAGTCATAATAGGGGAAAATAGGTGTGTCCTCCAAAGATGGGTCAGATAATTGTGGAAGACAGGACTAGACATGAACATGATCTCAAACATGACCAATTTGCAAAAGTCTAATCTCAAAGCATTAAAACATAAAAGGAATAAATTGAATTAGATCGAAACAAAGAAATACCCGAAATGAGTCAATACTCTGGAACTGGTATAGATCTGAATTGCAGAAAGATAAGGAACATAGTACTGGATGACGGTCTCTTCCCCTCTCAAAGCGATGGGGACACCCGTTCCATAGGCGCTCCACTCATCGTAACATCCCCAGAGATCACCCAACGTGAAATACTCGACGGTGTCTCCCTCCCAAGGATGCCACAACCGATTCAAGCTCTGCATAGATGTCTACACATACATACAAAAAAAAGGCAACTTTAAATTGGAAAAACATAACACACACAAAACTGAATATAACCCGGACATTAATCAGAAAAAAAGGAAGAGAAAATAAAATACCTTGGGAAGGAACTGTGATGTCACTATTGGGGTGGTGCACTCGAGGAAGTTTTCAAGGTTCGATTTCTTCTTTGCCAATCCTTCTCCCGTGAAAGTCATAGTTCCTCTCCTCCCCCTGGACACACTCACGAGGAGACAGATAGAGAGAGAGAGAGAGAGGAGGAGAAGAAGAAGAAGAGACGGTGACAGGCACAGAGAGAGAGAGAGAGAGAGAGAGAGGTTTTTTTTATTTTATTTGTTGGGGTTTAATGAAAGGTGGTAGAGGAAGGAAAGAGAGGAGAGGAGGGGAAACCGGTCCACAAAGGTCCTATTTTTCGTAATCGTAAATTTATAGACAGCTAATTTAGACGAAACTCTACCCCGCCCAAAATAAATAATAATAAATTACAGAATCCCAAAATAACCCAGAAATAAATACAAATTTATTTTCTCGGGGAGAATAAAAATTGATTGAAAGACTGGCAAAGGCAAGGAATTTGAAAAGAATCACGGGGAAGGGAAGGGAAACCTCTGTGTTTTGTTTGCTTGACTTCTTAGAAGAACTTCCTTGAAGAGAACTCCATCAACTCCAACTCAAGGCCGACCTCTTCCCTCTCCCCCTCACTTTTCTTATAATCTTATGTGATATGGCTTTAAGGATGAACAATAGACAAAAACCCACAAATCACGCGGACCGGTTATTTGTTCTCAAATTCAAATCCAACGAAAGGTAGGAATTGTGTATGTAGCAGCAAACCAAAACAACCTCAGACGCCACAACGACCTTTCAATTGCCCCCTCTTTTTTTTTCTTTTTTTTTTCTTCTAATTCTATATTCCCTCCCTACGAAACAGAAGGACTGGATCTTTAAAAGAGAAATCAAAGATTAAACCCATGAAAAAAGGGAGTTCCTTTTCCTTTTTTTATATATAAAATAAAATATAGAATTGTTATGTATCGCCCCCCGAAACCGAAACCAAGAAACAAACAAACAAGTAGAAAAGGATATCGACGGTATGGACGTCCCCGCGATGGATGGATGGATGGATATATGCAATTAATAATGAAATGAATGTTTTTTTTATCTTGTTTGTTGCTTGTTTTGCTTAAAAAATGTGAAACGGAGACTTCATACGAGAGTTTTCTTTTCCATTAATTTGTTTGATTTTGATGTTTTTTTTACTATTATTAAGGCTCCGGTTTAGATGTGCATTCCGTACCACCGTGTTGGCTAAATCAAACCGTCGACGCAGAATTTATGTTTAGTGCGTTGAAAATGCCGGAGAAAAATGCACATACACTGTCAATATGCACGTAAAACGCAAATGCTGTTATTCCCGTTTGGTTGCTTGTTTTGCTTAATAAATGTGAAACGGAGATTTCAGACGATTTCATTTATCGAGAGAGTTTTCTATTCCATTAATTTGTTTGATTTTGATGTTTTTTTTACTATTATTAAGTCTAAGAGACCTTGACAAGAGATTTTATCAACGCGGGATTAGATTTTCGTTATTTTTATAATTTTTATTTTTATTTATTTATTTTGGTAAGCAAGCCCACAAGGGATATAAATACACACAGAACACAAGGTTCATAACACAATTGAAAACTCTCCACAAAAGGGGTATACATACAGGGATCTAACCCCGGTCGTCTATAAAGGACGTGGGCATCCCTTCCACCTCGCTGGGTTTTTTTTTATTGGATGAGTGGTGCATGTGATTTGGGAGATAATATAATATTATATTATTAAGAGAGTTGTTAAGAGAGTTGTTATGTTCCATCTATTCTATAGTAATTTACTAAATATAATAAGGTACATATATTTCTAGAATTTTTTATAAATCAGTCCATTCTATTAACTGGTATATATATTTTTTATTTTTTATAAAAATGTACATTTTATTTAATAAGACATGAAATTAAAAAAAAATGAACTGCATTTGTTTTGAAAACATAGTCCAGTCTAACATTTTCTTTTTAAAAATTATGAATGAAAAAAAAAAAAACAGTTTGCTTTAGACGTTCTTAAACCTTTTTTTTCTCCTCAATGAACGTGGACTTGATCAAAAGTGTTTTCTTGTCAAACAAGAATGTTTTGGACCCCCTGACCTTACCCAGTCTTAATTAAGTAATTTAATCAAACCATAACCCTAGGAACACATAGACGCGTTTGGGAGGCCAATCGTGGGCGCTAAAACGATGTTCAATTTGAAACAACATCCCACTTGTGTTAAGCCTTTCTTCCTTTTCTTTTATTTTTTTTTTTGTTTTTTTGAACTTGTCTTTCCTCCTGGGGTTCTTTCTAGTGTAATTTTATCTATGTAGTTTTTAAATATAACAAAAAAAAACATTTATTTCCCGGTGGTGGACTTGTTATTAAGGAACTATGAGATGGAAATTTTGTTTTCATTATGATCCACTCTCCCTATATACCCCATGTCCTAAAATCTCGTTTATCTTTTTTACTTTTTTTCAAACACAAATCCACAGCCTTGTTTCCTTAATCTTTAGCTTTTCTTTAAAATTCAAAATGAAATATAAATCCTTTTCTAATCTTCAATTCATATTTCAACTTAATTGTTTACTTAAACCTCAATTATTAATATATCTTATTCTTTTAACTTCAGAATTAAATCTAAATTGAATATATTTTTTCATGTCCCATTCCTTTTTTTTTTACTAGAATAATATCTTGACTTGGTCATTTCATTTTGTATATGTGTGTGTGATTTATTAGTTTAGTATTTCAAAAGTGTGAGCCACATGTTAGATTCAATGCATATATTACTTTATTAAAATTTAAATCAAATAAATGTAAATAGATTTGGTTTATGAATGAGCTCGAATAATAATTATGACTTGGTCATGTACAATATCTGACCTGGTCATTTGATTTTGTGTGAGATTTATGAGTTCAGTATTTTGAATCACACATTTAATTCAATGCACATATTACATTATTAAAATTTAAAATTAAATAAATATAAATAGATATGGTTCATAAATGTGTTGGAATAATTATTTTGATCAATAATAAAAATGTTGAAATGGACACACAATGCGCCATGAGAATCGCAATTGCTCACTTTCTTTTTTATATTTTGTAATGTCTTCTGCGAGATGGACCACCACGTTGTTAAGAAATATAAATGGAAGAAGACTTTGAAATCGGAGTCCACCATACCAAAGGTGCGAGTGACATCCACCTAAATGAGACAGCAAATAGCACTTACGTGTCTCTCCGTTTCAATAGAGACGGATCAGACCAACAAAGAAGCCCTTGATTGAAAACATGGGTTTTGATTCGGGTTTGGCCCATGAAGGAAGGGTTGGGTGTTTTCGTCCAACCAACCACCCATCTCAATGAAGCACATTGGGAAATCTATTGTCAACCACATAAAACTTCACATTTGGATATGATGAAGATAAGCCTTCGTGGCACTGACTGGGAACCCCTCATCTCTTCCTTCTCAAGCCCCCTCTCATCATCATCATAACCCAAAAACTACAAGACTATGGCTTCCGCATCCCTCCTAACACCACCGCCGCCTCAAATCCAGACTAAAAAAACCATCATCCCCATTAACAACACCAGCATTAACACCTCCATTAATGCAAATGCAGCTGGTAATTATAATGGAGGACGGCGCCGAGAGATGACAATCTCGCTGGCCACAGCGCCATTGATGCTCATGATGATCCGCGCGTGTCCCGCTCTGGCATCGATGGACGAGGAGTACGTGAAGGAGACCTCGGACATCATCAACAAGATCCGAACGACCATCAACAAGAACAAGACGGACCCAGACATGGCATCCGCGGTGGCCGAACTCCGCCAGGCATCCAATGATTGGGTGGCCAAGTACAGGAGGGAGAAGGCCCTTCTTGGCCGCGTCTCCTTCCGGGACATGTACTCCGCCCTCAACGCAGTCTCCGGACACTACATCAGCTTCGGTCCCACCGCCCCCATCCCCACCAAGCGAAAGGCTAGGATTTTGGAGGAAATGGACACAGTCGAGAAGGCGCTTCTCCGGGGCAGGTAGGGTGTTTGTTTCATTATTAATTAATTTGTACGTGGTGATTGCAAGTCGTCTTTACAGGCTGAGATGTACATGTTTGATGTGAGTTTCACGCGGGGGGAAAAAACAATACTTCATGTATATTGAGTTACATATTATGCTATTACATTCAAATTCGGTCACTCATTGGTGATGAATTGAATCTGCCTCTTGGTCAGATCCAATTCATCATAGAATGACAGTATGATGTGCACCATGAAACAAGAGGGGTAATTAAAGAAAAGGGATCCCACCACAGGAAGATGAATGATTCTTATACTGTAAAACGATCTAAGCTAACAGGGACAATCTTCACTGCTAAAATATGAGGTAATGGTCGATTGATGTAAAGTGCATTATATTAATTAGGGTGTGTTTTTGTGCACAAATATAAAGGGAAACCGATGGAATTAAATAAATACTTTTATTACTTTATTATTTATTATAAAATAAAAAATAAGAACAAAAAACAATTCAGTATCACCAAATAATATTCTTCGCTGTCCTTCACTTTCCATCACTTTCCCTCTTCTAATAAGACAAAATAACAAAGAAAAAATGCGGAGAAATTTTTTTCCACTTTTTGTTTGACATACATTTATTTGAGTCTTTTGTGGCCCGTGTGTGATTGAATATTTTAAGTTATTATTAATTACCGCAAGTGCACGGATCGTTACAGTAGTATAGATCTAGCAAATACGGGTCGAACCCACAGAGAATTGTTCAAATCAGATTATTAATAGATTTAACTAATCGAACTAGAAAGAAAGATTGATGAAGTTTTTTTTTATTATGTTTTTTTTAAAAAAAAAAAAACTAATATGAATATAAGAAGATAACTAGGGTTTTAGAATCCACCATGCAATACCAATGTAGGGATTATATTCAAATATGAAACTCCATCATATAACTCAATCAATATTGACGTTAATCAAATATCAATCGGAAAATAAACATTTAAAATCATATTATTTCATAAAATCAGATTTAAAATCAAAGCAATCATCTCAACATTCACACATTAGGAAGAGAATAAGATATCAAAATAGTTAATCAAGCATACCCTATCAAACCCTAAACAAGAGATCCTTGAAGATGATTCTACGATTAAAAACTTTAATATAATGATCTATCTCCCTTCCCTTTATAAAATCTACTAACTCAATATTCAACTTGTTAAGAAGAGCATAAAATATCAGAGAACTCAATCAAAGCATATTTTATCAAATCAAATACAAGAGATTTTTGAAGAAAGTAATAAGAAATTCACATAAAAGGTTTCAAAAGAGAATTGAAGGAGAGATTGATACTCAATAAAGCAAACAATATGAAGAATTCAGATCTAAATATAAAATCCTAAACTAGCATTGCATGGTTTCATCTTCAACCCTAGTTGAAGATTTAGCTAGTCATGATTAAACGAAATAAAAGAAACCATATTATATAAAAAAAATATTCTGAAAACAAAAAAACCTAATATAAAAATTCAGATCTAAATGACTACAAGCATATTGAAAAGAAAAACAAAAAGAAAACTCTTGAATCTTTCTCCTTTGGTTGTCCTTTTTCCTCCTTGTTTTGATTCCCCCTTCTTGGCTTCATATGTGTTCCTTTTATAGCCTTCACAGCCTTGAATTTCAACCGTTGATTTGCAATAAATTGGATGGTCAAGATTAACCATTAACCTTCCTAATATGCATCTTTGACAGATTTAGCAGGTAAAAGCTTTCATTCCCGTCATTGATTTTCTGCAGAATCTTCGGATGAATTTTTGACCCCTAATATGGTGGAATTTCAAAATATTCATGAAACATTGATTTGTAGATCTTGAAAATATCTTTCCAAAGCCATATTTTGGGCCAAAATACGATATTTGAGGCAAAAGTTATGGTCAAAACAGTAGGACGGTTTCAACATTGATTTGAAGAATATTTGATTGGAATTTGATTTTTGATTCTCTCTTCACCAAATCTTTTTCTAGCATAATTTTGGATCTTCTAGAGTCCTCTTGATTCTCATTCATATCTTTAAATGCTTCATAGAGTATTTGCATTGATAATCATCATTTATCTCAATTACCTGTAATAACATATAAATTTGGAATATTAGTCATTATTACACATAAAATTAGGAATAGAAAACTAAATTAAAGGGTTTAAATGTGAAAATAATATGCTTATCAGTGTGCAATCTTCACCTGTTGTTGTATTTTTAAAATATAATTGTTCTATAAAATGCATAATATTGTTTTATGAATTTGAAATATATATATACACACACTAGATATACAAGTATAATTTTCTTTTAAAAAAACAAAAAAAGTTAGCAGTTCTATAAATTGTGATAGAGCCTATATATGCCATGATAGTGTAGTATACACTGTGTTATTATATTGTATAGAACTGCAAACATGCTACAAAACAAACTCAGCATATCAATGCTCAAAAGGTCCAATTTTTAGGCCTTTAATAAGTCCATGGGTAAATCAACTAGGAAAAACAAAATCCACTATATCTTTTTTCAAAGCCAGCTATATATTGTTGGAAAATGTTAAACTTGGTCATTTTTACAAAATAAAACTCAGACCACACATGTTTTCATTTTTTCTAAATAATACACATCATCTAATGAAGTATATCTCTAATAAAAATGTATATCGCTCTATTTCGAGTTGAATGAACTCATTTTTATCAAGGGTTTTTTTATTTTTAAGTCCCCACAAACTATCATATTTAGTGATTGATCTCTCACTTCTTCTTTTTTTGGTTTTAGTCACCAGATTTAAAGGATAATTTTTTTTTAGTCCCTGTGGGAGATCTATACGTAAATTATTTTGTTTTCTTTTTAAATTATCATTTAAATCTGGGGACTAAAATCTAAATATGAAAAAGTTATGAATCGATCACTAAATATGATGGTTTGTGGAGACTTAAAAATAAAAAACCTATTTAGTAAATACAAGAAAAAATTTATTGATATATGTACATCATTTAACGAGATGTATGTTTTACTAAATATTTAACAAGATATATAGAATTATAAAAATGCTGAATATAACAACACCCACCCTATATCGGCACAATGTTAAAGCCCATGAATTGTTGGGCTTGGTTGTGTGAACCGCAGCAACATCTAAGCGCCATTCATGTAAAGATTCCCTCGAATCTAGAGATGTTTGGAAGCTACTTATGACACGGAATGTGGGGGCTTACTTGTTATATATTTTACATGTATGCCTGTGGTTGTTACGTCATTAACATAAAATATGAAATCGTCTAATGCAATATATTTCACTGTTTTTTTTTAATAAAAAATGTATATATATATCACTATGTTAATATATAATCTTTTATGAAAAGTATGAAAATACATTTAGTCATGTCTATAACCCCTAATTGTTTGATTTATTTAAAATATATATACAAATAATGAATTACATGTTATTATAAGAAGTGTAGTATATCCCTTGATAATTCTAAATATTTTTTTAAATAATTAAAAAAAATTCATACGTTACATTAGTGCTGAAGGATCACCTTTATTCCAATGTTTTAAAACCCCACCAATTGAACCGGCTAAATCTTCATCCACTTTGAATTCATGTTCGGTTTACCCTTAAAACCCAATAATATAAAAAAATTGGTAAAGCTCAACTGGCATGGGTTGATTAAACCGATATGTTATTTCTTCATACAAATTGTGATGAAGTATTTGATAAAAATATGAAATGTAGTAAAAAATTCAAATTTTATATGCTAAATCATGTTATGATGTTAAATAAAAAATTTATGCAAAGTTTTTTTAAATATTTCATATTTTTTATTTAGTGTTGATAATTAATATATTTATTAAATTGTAATTATTTTACAGTTCAAATCCGATTAACGTGACAGTTGAACCAGTGATCCTTGACCCTGTGATTTTTTCAGTTTATCGAATGGTCAGTTTTTAAAATATTGTTTTATTCTGCAGATAAGGTTATAAAATAGATTAAATGTGTCAACAAATTAAGTATATGAACTTTTTTTTATAAAGAAATGTATCTCACTATTTAAGTGTATACTTGTAGGGGTCATTTTTCTGGACTCAATGGTAGAGCACCACGTGTACATGGCCCACAACATGATTATCGAGGACTCACGACCATAAAAATACACAGTTCACGAGTGAGGCCCGTCAGCCCACTAATCTGACTATCAAAGATCTCCCAACAGAATAAATAATCTCTAGGATTATTAATGAAGAGATTTCGAAATCCCTCAAAGTCACAACAACATCCCTCGGATCGAGGGATCTCTCCCTCCATTTGTGGGATATGGAGAGATCGACTGTCTATCCTAATGCAACCCTGACCCTCTCTATAAATAGGAACCACCCTATTCAAATTTGTGAAAATTCTCTTTTTACAAAACCCTAGTTCAGCCACCTTTGTTGAGGTCGTCCCCTCTCTGTTTTTTCGACGATTAAGAGCTTGGGTCACCGGTGGGCGGCGATAACCACCATCCAGCCGGAGGAGAGAGGAAGCAGACGGATCTGATCACCCAAACCCGGTTGATCGATTTCTATCCCCTCCAATACTCCAAAACCAATCAAAATATTGAAAGATGAAGTTGCAAAATAAAATTTCATCATCTCATATATAGGGTCCGTTTGTGTTTGAGATGGGAGTGTCCGCGAGTGTTTCAACAATTGGGGAGACCGGCAATGGGTGAAGTGGTGTTTCAGCCAACTGGTCAATCGACGCAGAGAAAAATGAAAGAAATGCGAACACAACAGAAGTTTTATGGTTCACCGACGCCACCGCTAAAAAACCGCTTGTGTGTGAGTTTGCGTCCTTCAACATCGGCCGACGCCACCGCTGATGAAATGCACACACAAACGGGGCCATAGAGTACATGGTGTCAGGGGCGGATTTATAGGTGGACCAGGCTGGGCTATAGCCCGGCTTAAATTTTACAATAATAACTTTTCATGTATAGTAATCAATGAATGGTATAAATAAAAAATCAACTCAATAATTAACTTAGCCCCTAAAGAATCCAAAGAAATAAAGTCTTTCAAAAAAATAAAAAACGTGATAAATTTATACACATAAAAACATAAATATTTGATTTGTGCAAAAGATTCTATTTTAAATGAACATGGTTTGTTAAATTTTTTTACATTGTTAGAAACTTGGTCGTGTATATATCTTATAATTCCACAATGACTATTAATATGCATATATATGCCATTTTTGTTAGTTTTTTAATCTAATATTTAACTTTTATTTACTTGAGAAAGCTAATTCCAAACATTTTTTAACCACTTATTTTTTAGATCATTTGACTTTTTAACATACCAAAACACCCTTAAATGATTATATATTTTTTAAATTATTGTATCTTTTTTTGTTGTTCACCTATGAAATAACTAACCTGCACATACAAATGACATTGGACAGAAAAACCTAAGAAAAATATATAATCGCCACCACCGTGAAGGTGTTTTAATTTATTATGACAAAATAATTGAGAGATTTAAAAAAAATTAGGTATTAAAAGAAATTTGGAATTGATTTCTTCTATTTATTTTGAATATGAACTTATTTTCTTCTATAAAATTTTATTAAATTTTTTTATTATAGAATAATTTTTTTCTAAGAAAATTTAGGTCAGCCCGCTCCAAAATTAAGTTCTGGGTCCGCCTTGCATGGTGTCCAACTTCTAACAGCCCTCACATTTTCATTTGAGCAGACCGTTGGTGTGGGTCAGCGCCTTATAAGCCGTCAGATCGCTATAGACCCAGAAGAAGATGGGGTCCACCGGAGCAACGTCTGTCAGGTCCCATTCCAGTAGTCTCCAACACCCGACCTAACAACCCCCAACACGCACGCGTCCCTACGTGTACAGAACGACCGTTCTAGTACAGCTGGCTTTCTTCGCACCACATGTAACCACGTGAACGGTGTACCCTCCCCTGCCTACGTGTATCAACACCTGGATACTTATATGTGTGTGTGTCGCTTGTCTCATACATAATAATATATCATAATTATTGATTATTATGATCATCACCTGTCACAGAGATCCTTCAGGAGTTGCAAAAACCCGTTACCCCCGCCAACATGGACCCAATCAGGGATGCGCCACGTTACGTAGTTTTTTTTTTTAATTATTATAATAATATATAAAACTAAACTGAGTGGCGTTTGCTATCTTCATCTTCTTCAACCAATAACCAATCGAGCAAGCAAGGTACACGCACCGATGCAGCTGCAGAGATGGTCCACTGGAATCTCAGATAAGCATAACAAATAATGGGCCCGTAAAAGACAAACAATAAAGGGCCCAGACACGTGTCTATCCATGGACGGTTCATTAGCATAGTGGAACCCACAATAGTTACTCCACGCTTCATCACTCCTCGATCCTGTCTGTCTATATATTTATATCTTTTCGTTTATACACACAGTGTCTTCTACAATTCAATTGATCTTACCCAATAATCATGAGCGGAAAAGGTGAAACGTTGAAGCAGCTGAACATGCCACCAGGGTTCAGGTTCTTCCCAACAGACGAGGAGCTCCTGGTCCACTACCTCTGCCCCAAGATCGCTTCTGTGCAATTCGGTCTACCCATCATCGGAGAGATCAACCTCTATAAGTCTGATCCATGGCTCCTTCCAAGTATACATATATACACTTTTGTTACTTAACAGTTTGTTTCTTTATTTTTCCCCTTAATTTCTTTCAATGGAGAAGTTCTGATGTTCTTCTATGGATTGGACAGGCAAGGCTCTGTTCGGGGAGAAGGAGTGGTACTTCTTCAGCCCGAGGGACCGGAAGTACCCGAACGGGTCACGTCCGAATAGGGTGGCCGGGTCCGGGTACTGGAAGGCGACGGGTACGGACAAGGTGATCTCGGTTGATAACAGGAGACTAGGCATCAAGAAGGCCCTTGTCTTCTACATCGGGAAGGCGCCCAGAGGCACCAAGACCAATTGGATCATGCACGAGTACCGACTTTCCGAGCTGCCCCGCAAGAAGGGGACTTCAAGGGTACGTAATTCATTACACTATAGTCTTTTATTTCATTAATTATGTATCTAATATGATACATATTGGTTTTGTTGGTCTTTGATCACAGCTGGATGACTGGGTTCTATGCCGGATATATAAAAAATCCTGCTCCACTGACAAGTCAGTGGAACTCGTTAAAGGTTCATCCCCATCGACCACCACCACCTCCTCGTCATCCTCTCCATACATGGATCACATCCTCGGATGGCTCCCAAACATTGATCATCATGAACAAAAGCAACTCTTCCCTGCAGTGACCGAATCGCTATGCCCCCGAAACGATTACGACAAGCTGCACTACCAATTTCCCACCACCACTGGTGATCCCCAATACTGGAACAACTACTTCCCACAGAAATCAGAAATCTGTACCAAAGTTGAGGAGCCGAAGTTGACCGACGGCTGTGATTCGTTACAGAGCATACCTCCTCTGTGTTACATGGAGTCCCCATCTGAGGCGATTGGTGGTTGTTCGATGGAGGACGAAGTTAACAGTTCATTAAAATCGAAAGACGTTGACGACAACAACTTCTTCTTGTTATATGATCACAGGGACAACAACCCCTTTGATCACCTACTGCTCGACTCATTCCCCATTGGCTTCGATGGTAGCTGCTTCGCATAAGGGATTGCTCAATAGAATATTGATCAATTACCCGTTTTTTTCTTTTTAATTTCTTAAGTATGTAAATAATTATTCGCGGTATTCTGTCATCGGATTGTCATATAGTGTTTAATTAATTGGTTCTCAAGTTAACCATAGAATACGGAACTGTTTAATTATTAAGGTTCTAAAGATTGTTTCATATAAAGGAATACCCAAAAGTTTTGGGTTCAGGGGAACGTATACATGTAATTAACAATCCGTGGCTTGACACTACATGTACATCTGTCTCTTGTGTTGATTCTCTTGAATTGATTTATTGGAGATCTAGTAAATAAAAAATAAAAAAAAGGAGATGGATGTAAAAGATATTGCATATACATACATTTGATCTTTTTGTCTTGTCTTTGTCTTTAGTTTAGATCAAGTCATTCGTGAACAAAACTTAATTCATTTCTCAAACCCTGCATCTAACAATGGGCATCGTAGCTAATCGAGTTTTGGTTAAGTCGACAAACATCTCTCATCTTGATAAAAGAAGTCAAAGATTCAAATCCTATACATCGAGCATCATTCTTCAAAAAAATAAATTAATGGGTCTTGGCTGACTTGTCAGTTACGTAGGGGGAGGCTGACCGTTAGATTGGATCCCAAGTTCAAAAGAGGGGTGATACTAATACAGTGACCTTATACGCATGCACTTACGTCATGACATGCAGGTGAAACGTTGATATTTCTTTGTTGTTGAGATGCTCTTTTTTTAATCTTCTTTTGCCCGGAATGATCATCAATATCACGTTCCGTTGTTCACCCGCCTCTGCGTCTCGATCACAAGCCAGTATATCTACAACATCTGCTGGTATAGATATAGACAAAAAAAAAAAAGGATTCTAGGTTGACATCTCCATTTGTACTGTATTGGACACGTCAACCTCCAACGTCTGATTATTGGATGCGTTTTGGGTCTCTCCATCTGTCCCTCTCTTTTGGGGGATACCTTCGTTTTGAAAGCTGGCTTGATGTAAATTTTCAGTGATTCGCATACTTTAAATGGCATAAACATTAACGGTGTTAGAGATTGATTAGTTAAGCCAGTGTTAGGGAAACATCTGTTATATATTGTGGAGCCTGATGATGTGCGCAGAGGATTGTTGGCGCTACGCAGGGGCGGACGGGAGCCTGACTTTTTTACCCTTAATGAGATGTCAGTATAAAAGGGCATCTCATATTTTTCATTAGGTTCTAGGGTTTTCATCTACGGTGTATTTGACTTCTCAGAAATAGTGGATTGATCTCTGGTGTGCTCCGTGGACGTAGGCAAGCATTGCCGAACCACGTAAATTTTGTGCCTTTGATTTCGATTTGTTTGTTTTTCCTTTGATTGATTGCATCCCAAGATCCGAAAAAATCCTAACAACATCAAGATCATGGTTGCATTTGTAATGACAAAGACATCCATGCAATGCCAATTAATTCTCGTCCTTAATTGAGTGATCTAATTAAAACTTTAGTTCAATTCACACAAGTTAATTGAGTCCTTGCTCAACACTATTTGGATGGCGATGCTATACCATCCATTCTCGCCATGTATACACATTCATAACTGACTTTTTCTTGACAAGGTAGACAGGGCACATGCTCCGCCGCGTACATTGGATTTCGTTCCATGAGCACGTTATATGTTGCCAATCAGGAATTATAAACTCGTACTAGTACTACCAACCTTCACAGACCATCATGCTATATATATATTGCTAATTGGTAAGTCAGTGGTGTCAATTTCCGCGTTGGCTGATCTGTTCTTCTACAAGTGTAATTGCTTCCGTGTAGCAACATTCATTGTAGTAGAAATTTTTGGGTTATACATTACCTTAACAGTCCAATATAATGCCCTCTAAAGATTGAATATCTCAATATAGAGTTTTACTATTCACCTTGACAATGATTCTTCTGGATGACAGAATTCCAAGCTCCTGATCCTATACCTCAACGGTTGCTATTTAAAGATTGAATATCTCAATTTAGTCTAGACTACTTCTTATACGTACACAGGTTTAGTTGTAGATGTACACAACTCTTCCAAATTGAAACAATATGCAAGGCACAATCTTAGTAAATAATTAATAATGAAACTGGGTTCCTACTGCTAGTGTTGCAACTGTCATTGTTTATCACACAACAATAAGCCTTCATTATATCGGTTTACATGGACTCAACATTAATTTTTTTTTTTTTTTAATTTACCATACATGGATATAGTCGTCTCGAGGGAGTCCGGACGTGATTGAGTAGGGAAGTGTTGTGAGATATCTTGTATTCTAACATGAAGGGCTTGCTCATGAAAACTTAGAATCATACCGAATTTTTTATAGGAACATTTTTTATAATTTTTTATTATTCATTTTATCATATTTATTTAGTCTCTTTCTTGTTAGAGTTAAAACTGAGAAACTTTATTTCTGTGAGAGGTGTTCTAGGGTTTTTCTCTGAGAGAAAGAGGCAATATCAAGGAGAAAAATATTGAGAGTTTTTGTTATAGTGAATTGTTCATACTCTCCTCCATGAATACATAGGTATATTTTATTGAACCACATAAATCTGTGTGCTATTTTATATGATATTTTATTCTCTTGATAATTCTATAGGTGTTGAGATCTAATCTTACGTGCATCACTGTAGCAACATGGAGGTTGGTGGTTCAATTAACAAGAACGTCTATATATAATAATTTAAACTCATAAGTCATAAGGTGATTCTTTATTAAAAATTAATTCACACCAGTTTAGCCTCCAAATCGGCTTGATGTCCCAAATCGCGATTGTTCAAATCAAAAGAAAGGTTATATGCATAATGCATGTGATATGATGGTAAGGGTGAGTAAAAATTAGTATAGATCGATGAAGAAGATGAGAAATATCACTTAATTTGAGTATAGTAGGAGGATTGTCATTAAAAATCAATCTGTGAATAGATACCACCTGAACCGTTATACCGGTACTTCATGAACATGCGTGCCCGCCGGCCTTCAAACATCGATCAATTGTCCCAATTAATTACCTCATTCACAGGGTGAAGAATCAAGAAAGCAAATTTGGAATTTTTAAACAACTCCACAAGAAAAGCTGTACTAGAAACCCCCAACCAAGAGAAACCACGTTTGATAGGTGCGCACCACTGCTTCACCTGAACACACGGCCTACACATTTGGTTAAACGCACATCAGAAAAAACGAAGACCAATCATTTACATATATATCCCACCTCGTTTTCATGGGACTTGGTGTTATATATTGTGGAGCCTGATGATGTGCGCAGAGGATTGTTGGCGCTACGCAGGGGCGGACGGAATGAGATGTCAGTATAAAAGGACATCTCATATTTTTCATTAGGTTCTAGGGTTTTCATCCACGGTGTATTTGACTTCTCAGAAATAGTGGATTGATCTCTGGTGTGCTCCGTGGACGTAGACAAGCATTGCCGAACCACGTAAATTTTGTGTCTTTGATTTCGATTTGTTTGTTTTTCCTTTGATTGATTGCATCCCAAGATCCGAAAAGCTCTAACAATTGGTATCAGAGCTTCGGTTTCACGAATCCACGGCACAGGAGGTGTCCATTCGCGAGATTTGAAGATCTAGGGCACAGGAGGTGTCCATTCGCGAGATTTGAAGATCTAGGGCACAGGAGGTGTCCATTCGCGAGATTTGAAGATCTAGGGCAGAGGAGGTGTCCATTCGCGAGATCTGTAGATCTAGGGCACAGGAGGTGTCCATTCGCGAGATCTGTAGATCTAGGACACAGGAGGTGTCCATTCGCGAGATCTGTAGATCTAGGGCATAGGAGGTGTCCATTCGCTCGATCTGAAGATCTAGGGCACGGGAGGTGTCTATTCGAGTGGGAGCAATGAATTCAGATAAGGATTTATCGAAGATCGAAAAGTTTGATGGCACAAACTTTGGCTACTGGAAGATGCAGGTGGAGGATCATCTGTACGAGAAAGGTCTCTATCAACCGTTGAAAGAGAAACCAACAGAGATGGAGCAAGAGGCGTGGGATCTGTTAGATCGGAAGGCTCTCGGCGCAGTGAGGAAGACGCTGTCCAAGCATATTGTCTTCAATGTCAAGAAAGAGACATCCACGATTGCTCTCATGGCCAGATTATCCAAGATGTATGAACAGCCTTCTGCGGCAAATAAGGTACGACTCATTAAAAAGCTATTTAATATGAAGATGAGCGAAGATTGCAATTTCAAGGAACATCTCAACGAATTTAATGAAGTTACGGATCAATTAAATTCAGTCGATCTCGTTTTCGATGATGAGATCCGTGCTTTATTGATCCTCGGGCAGTTACCCGAGAGCTGGAACGGCACTGTTACCGCGATCAGTTCCTCTACAGGAAAGAAGAAATTGAAGTTCGATGATGTGGTGAATCTGATTATGACAGAGGAGATCAGGCGACAAGCAGATGGTGGTTCCACTTCCGGATCAGCGTTGAATGTTGATAGCAGAGGCAGAAGTTCAAACAAAGGTAATGGGCGTGGCAGATCAAAATCGAGAAACGGCAGATCCAAATCTAAAAATCCAAGAAATTCCAACAATAATCAAAATCAGAATGCGAAGAAGATTATTGAGTGCTGGAATTGTGGTAAAACGGGACATTACAGAAATCAGTGCAGGTCAGAGAAGAAAGAAGCATATAACAAGAATGAATCTAATGTTCTTTCAGAAGAATCAGATGACGCATTGATTTGTTCCATGGAGAACAAGTCCGATTCTTGGGTGATGGATTCTGGTGCATCGTTTCACGCGACCTCCAACAAAGATCTTCTCAGAAATTATGTCTCAGGCAGTTTTGGAAAGGTGTACCTTGGTGATGATCAACCCTGCGATGTGGTCGGCAAGGGTAAAGTGCAGATCAAGCTGAATGGCTCTGTATGGGAATTGAATGATGTCAGACACATTCCTGACCTAAGAAAGAACCTGATTTCAGTTGGACAATTAGCAAAGGAAGGCTATATGACAACCTTCAACAGTGACAGCTGGAAGGTTTCGAGAGGCTCATTGATCGTTGCACGAGGTAAAATGACTGGTACTCTTTATGTGACAACTGATGCTTGTGGTTCTATTGCAGTTGCTAATAGTAAGGACGATCCTAACATATGGCATCAGAGACTTGGTCACATGAGTCAAAAGGGACTTAAAGTCATGCACTCGATGGGAAGATTGCCAGGATTGCAGTCAGTTGATATCGACTTGTGTGAGAGTTGTATCTTTGGAAAGCAGAAGAGGATCAGTTTCAAGACGTGTGGCAGAACTCCAAAGCAGAACAAGCTTGAGTTGATTCACACAGATGTCTGGGGACCAGCTGCGGTCTCATCCATCAGCGGAAAGTCATACTTTGTGACTTTCATTGATGACCATTCCAGGAAGGTATGGGTTTACTTCTTGAGACAGAAATCAGAGGTGTTTGAGGTGTTCAAGAAGTGGAAGGCAATGGTGGAAAATGAAACAGGCTTGAGAATCAAGAGGCTGAGGTCCGATAATGGTGGTGAGTATGAAGACACCAATTTCAAGAAGTTCTGTTATGATAGTGGAATCAGATTAGAGAGAACTGTGCAAGGGACTCCACAACAGAATGGGATAGCTGAACGGATGAATCGAACATTGACTGAGAGAGCTAGAAGCATGCGTATACAGTCAGGTCTACCAAAGCAGTTCTGGGCAGAAGCAGTCAACACAGCATCCTACTTGATCAACCGTGGACCCTCAGTACCTTTGGACCACAAGATACCAGAGGAGGTATGGAGCGGCAAAGAGGTAAACCTTTCTCATTTGAAAGTCTTCGGTTGTGTTTCATATGTACACATTAGTGATAATGCTAGGAGTAAGCTTGACTCTAAATCACTAAAATGCACTTTTATTGGATATGGTGGTGATGATTTTGGTTATCGTTTCTGGGATGACCAAAAGAAAAAGGTTATAAGAAGTAGAGATGTCATATTCAATGAAAAACTGATGTACAAGGATAGAAATGCAACACAGTCTAGTGATCCGAAGAACTTTGATCCTGTTTATTTTGAGCCTGATAATACTGCAGTGGTTAGAGTGTCACGGCAAACAGTTGACAGATCTCAGAGAGAGGAAACTACTCCACAGAATAATCAACAGCAGGTTGATATGCCACAGGCCCCAGCTCCTGAGCCTCCTCCACTCAGGAGATCCACCCGTCCGCATGTTCCGAACAGGAGGTATATGAATTACTTATTACTGACTGATGCAGGTGAACCTGAATGCTATTTTGAGGCATGTCAAGGAGAGGATGCTAGCAAGTGGGAGCTTGCTATGGAAGATGAGATGAAGTCACTCATTTCCAACGAGACATGGGAGCTAGCTGAGTTACCCATGGAGAAGAAGGCTCTTCACAACAAATGGGTGTATCGAGTCAAAGAGGAGCAGGATGGCTCCAAGCGATACAAGGCGAGATTGGTGGTCAAAGGCTTTCAGCAGAAAGAGGGGATTGACTACACCGACATTTTCTCACCGGTTGTGAAACTGACTACTATTCGATCAGTTTTGAGCATAGTTGCATCCGAGGACCTACATCTTGAGCAGTTAGATGTCAAAACTGCTTTTCTGCATGGTGACTTAGAGGAGGAGATATACATGCAGCAACCAGAGGGTTTCATAGTGAAGGGCAAGGAGAAACTTGTGTGCAGGTTGAAGAGGAGCTTGTATGGCTTAAAACAGGCTCCAAGACAGTGGTACAAGAAATTCGATGGCTTCATGCAGAGAACTGGCTACCACAAGTGCAACGCTGATCATTGTTGCTACTTCAAGAGGTTTGATTCCAGTTATATTATTTTGCTACTTTATGTTGATGACATGTTAGTGGCTGGTTCAGATATGGATGAAATCAGGAATTTGAAGAAGCAATTATCAACAGAGTTTGATATGAAAGATCTGGGTTCAGCAAAGAAGATCCTTGGAATGAGGATTTCGAGGGACAAGCAGAGAGGTATTTTGCAGTTGTCTCAAGCTGATTACATTGATCGTGTTTTGCAGAGGTTTAGCATGTCTGATGCTAAGGCAGTTAGCACACCATTGGCTAGTCATTTTAAACTGTCCAAAGATCAAAGCCCCAAGACTGAGGAGGAGAGAAAGTTCATGACGAATGTTCCATATGCCTCAGCAATTGGAAGTTTGATGTATGCCATGGTTAGCACGAGACCGGATATAGCCTATGCAGTGGGAGCTGTGAGCAGATTCATGTCAGATCCAGGCAAGCAACACTGGGAAGCAGTGAAGTGGATACTTAGATACTTGCGAGGTACTACTGACAGATGCTTATACTTCAGCAGGGGCGAGTTGAGGCTACAGGGATTTGTGGATGCAGACTTTGCTGGCGAGGTTGATCAGAGGAGGAGCACCACTGGTTATGTCTTTACAGTAGGTACTACTGCTGTTAGTTGGATTTCACAAATACAGAAGATTGTTGCTTTATCCACTACAGAGGCAGAGTATATAGCTGTGACAGAAGCTAGCAAAGAGATGATATGGTTACAGGGCCTGTTAACAGAGTTGGGATTCAGACAGACGAAGAATGTTTTGCACAGTGATAGTCAGAGCGCTATACATTTGGCGAAAAATTCAGCATTTCATTCGAGGACTAAGCACATAGGACTTCGTTATCATTTCATCAGGACGCTTTTGGATGATGGGAGTCTATTGACTAAGACAGGGAAGCAAGAATCCAGCCGACATGTTGACTAAGACAGTGACTACAGAGAAACTGGAGCTGTGCGCAGCTTCAGTTGGTCTTCTAGCTTGAGGACAGAGATGAGCACACCAGATTATAGATCAATCATTTGATAGAAGTTATTTACTCTTGGTTCAGTCTCCAAGTGGGAGATTGTTATATATTGTGGAGCCTGATGATGTGCGCAGAGGATTGTTGGCGCTACGCAGGGGCGGACTGATGATGTCTTTCGTGTATTGACTTTTTTACCCTTAATGAGATGTCAGTATAAAAGAACATCTCATATTTTTCATTAGGTTCTAGGGTTTTCATCCACGGTGTATTTGACTTCTCAGAAATAGTGGATTGATCTCTGGTGTGCTCCGTGGACGTAGGCAAGCATTGCCGAACCACGTAAATTTTGTGTCTTTGATTTCGATTTGTTTGTTTTTCCTTTGATTGATTGCATCCCAAGATCCGAAAAGTTCTAACACTTGGAAAGCTGGAATCTATTTTGGGTGACAGTTACGCCTAACATGCAAGTCAAGAGACATTTTAAATGCGTTATTCACACTCCTTTTCAAAGTGTCGGCCAGTGATTGGAGAAAGTCATGGTGGAGTGAATAGGTTGTTTAATTTGTGACATGGAGATGCATAACTAGGCTAGCTAGAGAATCACAAAAAAAAAAAAAATCACTCGTCTCTTTTGTCTTATTTTCATCCCTCCAAAATAGATCAGATCAGCAATGCGAAAATGTCAAATTATTATTTTCATTTTATCTTTATAAGATGCAAATAAATTAAAACACAAATAATAATAAAACAGAGATTTCATTGAATGACTTTGAAACTACCCAAATATTTGATCTCTACTGGGGCCGGGGTGGTTGGACTACCTACATAAAAGCCAATAACGCATGTTTAGCAGAGTTTGGGGTCCCGTACCGAACGAATGATGTGGCGTGGACAATAACGTCAAACGGCCAAGCACTCTCTCACACTTGCGTGCGTTAAGGTCACGCCTTTTGTGATCGACACGGTTTTGCTTCGGACTACAGTGGTAATGTTTCTTCTAGTTTAAATTTATAAAATACATATTATAACTTATAAATTTTTTGATAAACAGTTGATATATTGTTTGTAACCATTTAAAAATAAAAATAAATAGTTATTGATGTTTGTTAGAATAAGCTATAAAATAATTTTTTGTTATGTAATTGTAAAAAATAACATTTCTAAATGTAAAAGTTAAATTTAATTTCTCTTTGATGAAAGAATGTGATTTGACTTATAAAATGATGATGGTTCACTCATCCTCTGTTAACATTAAATAATATATAAAAAAAAATTAATGAAATCTTGGATTCCACATTAATTAAAAAATAGAACTTAAGAGATAAAGACATAGAATTTGATCTCTATTAATAAAAAAGAGCACCACTAAAATATTATAGCTATAATTTAAATTTTATCCAAAAAAATAAATATTACAATCTAAAATTTCAATCTTACATGAGTTATCTCAAATTTTTTAAAGATGAAAGGAATATTTAGAGAAGATGAAAAAACTTATCTTTAGTAAATAAAGTGAAGAGTAGTAATGTTTAATATGTATTTTTTAAAAATAATCCATAAGTTATAATCTAAAAAAAATCTATAACCAAGCTTAGAGATTATGACCTTTTAAAGTTGTTTTTAACTTAAATAAATTTTAATAAGTTTAAACAAATATATAACAATTGTTTATTATAAGCCAAAAATCTGTAATCCTATAGCTATAATTTTTAATAAACATGTATA
The DNA here is from genome assembly GCA_030737845.1 of Acorus calamus. NCBI lineage: Eukaryota > Viridiplantae > Streptophyta > Magnoliopsida > Acorales > Acoraceae > Acorus > Acorus calamus. The sequence goes on along the minus strand of CM060866.1, from coordinate 26,494,629 downwards.
GTGTCTTCCACCAACTCAAAGCTAAATCAAACAATACGGAAAGGATGACACGATTAATGTGTTCTCGTGTTGGAAAGAGTCAACAACATAGGCCAACCGCCTTGTTTTTTTCTTTTTTTAAGATTGAAATTTTCATAATTTAATTGATCCCATAATCTCTTTTATGGAGAGAGGATATTAGTCGTTTTTTTAAAGCTCGGTTCGCTAAGTCAACCTCCTCTTATTAGTTTTTAGATCTTAACTAATTGAGAAATGATGCATTGGAATACATAAATAATTTAAAATGATACCGTTAGAGTAAAGTCTAAATCATTTCAGTGATTCAGAATGGATAGAGCATACACAAATTGTAGGGCTGCTGAAGAACATGGCATTTGGCCCGTTGAAGTTACACAAACTTGTGTTGAGCCATCTGATTTATTTTTTAATTTTGTTTTGGGTGATATAAGCCTTTTAATTGTAGATTTCCTAGAGCATTGCATGCATCTGATAACATGTAATTATGCTATAGTACATATATAACGTAATGATGATTTTGATGTTTAAAAATGCAAAATTAAAAAAAATCCAGCACATCTTAAACCAAATTACGGGTTCCCTTCCGGACTCATGTGGTGGTGAGTGGTGACTGGTGGCCCCTCTGTGTACTACTACTTAATTGTACTCTAATCTTGAAACTTAGAAATCGTACGTTAGGTCATCCGTGTGAGATATGAGATGGTCCCTTGACCACTCGTCCTCGCTCACTCACAAGTCCACACCTAATCATTACTCCTATCGGTACTCGCCATCCTACGTATGTATGTTGTTGTTGTAACTTATACGCAACCAAAGCTTGATTTACAAGTTCTCATGTATTGTTGTTTTTAGTTTTTACTGGACAAATTATTTAATTTATATAAGCTTTTAGGTGTGGTGGTGAATGCAATACGTTGAAGGGTGTAGGTGTCGTGGTGGACCTCGAGAGGTACACGGGTGTAATTCATAGTTCTGTCTATGGGAAATCTATTCCAGTTAAATTTTATTTTCCTTTTCAAGTCTCTCTTTCATAGTTATTACTTTCAACATCACTTCCCTTTTAGGCAAATGTTGACTTTCAAATGAATTGCAACATGACGCGCGTCCAATTGTGTTTTAATTTTCTCCCACGACCTGGGCTGTCATTGAGCATTCATAGAAGCAATCCTATTTTTAATTTTAATCTTCGAAGCCTTTAATTATGGATACCCGTTCAATTGAGTATGTTTGAAAATGCATTGAAAAAAATTTAAATTTGAATAAAATAGCTTTAAAAAACTCTATTATGAGTCAACTCAATTACGTTTTGTTTTTTTTAAAACATACTTTTTGTACTAAAATTAACGCAGCGAAAAATTAGAACAAAAATCTAATCAGTATTGAGATCCTTCAATAAACCACAATTCTCAAAAGAGAAATAAAACTAAAAAATATATTAATAAAAATTGTCAACCCTAAATTACAAATCTCCTTTTTATACTAAAAAATTATCAAAAATAGTAAAAACGAAAATTTATTATAACTAACTCTAGAATATCCTATAAGATCTTCGGATTTGATTTCAATCAAATACGAGTTATTATGAAGGAGATATGCAGAATCTAAAAAGTTACTAAAAATGACAAAAAGACCATTTTAAGTGCCGAAAAATAAAAAAATAAAAAATAAGCGCGCGTTGTGGCTATTTATTTCTACTAGCCAGTTTTTCTGTAAATATTTGAAAATCTCAAAATGAACATTTTCGGGTTCATCGCTCATGGAACACGTCGGCCATCCGTTCTGCATAAAAAATTGTAACAATTTTTTTTAATTAAGCTTACTTTTGTGAATGCATTTGGAAATACGTTTGTATTTTCTAGATAATTAGGATTGATTAATATTTAAATACCCTTTAGATATGATTTTCTATTTTTATTTAGAATATGTTTTTTTAAAATTTGAAATCCTAGTTCTAATTTTTTTGATCTCCAGACCCATCTCCAATTCATACAATTTCAAATCCCATTTGCAACCAGTTTTAAAGATGCGGTTTGCGTGCGGGTTACCGCACAGAGTATTGCGGCATGCGGGAAATCGGGAGTATATGCTAGTAATTTTTTAATAATAAAAATAATTATATTCTATTTAAACAAGAGATAACAAGGTTTTGAAGAAATGTAATCATATTAAACCATTAAAAATTCAGACACAGCCACACAGGGGCATAGATCTTTCAGACGGACACAGGGGTATAAATATAATTTTTAAAGGGTATAAATGTAATTAACTTTTTCAAGGGTGTAGCAATTTCTATTTTTTTTCTCCATGCGCCCGCAATTCGCCCCATCCCGCTCCATGCGGGCCTTGTCCGCATTGCCCGCATACAGCTTATGCGGTTCGGTAGGCTTACCGAACCGCATGCGGCCGCAATGCGGCCGCACGGACCCATCAGAGCTTGCAACCCTACATATAACATCCATCCCCTATATATTAAAAAAAACCCACATCCGAAATCCCAAAATCCATTATTTGTTGCATTTTTCCATCTCTTTTTCTTTGTCTATTCTATTTTTCTTTGTCATTCTATTTTGGATGCCTAGAATACTTTTGTACATTGTTTCTTATGTTGTTTAAAAAAGAATTGTCAGTGTTTACAACATGAACAAAATAACATAAAGGTAACAATAAAAAGAAATAAAGCAAAATAACACTTTGTTGCTTAATTGCAGTAGCCAAGTAGGACTGGAAGAGAGAGAGGGCTGTTAGCACAAGAGAAGCATGACTATCGAAATCGTTAGGAGGCCGTTCCATTACTTTCATCAACATATATTAAACACTCTTCACAGTCTCCGCTGTTGGGCCCCTCCACCCCCGACACGTCACACACGTGGAATCTGTACACGTGTCGTCACAACACCGGAGCCGGTTCGGCAATCCACCGGTAATCCCGGACCCCTCCCACGTCTGACGTCATCTCTTCTCTTCATTCTTAACTCATCCATCCCTGGCCTCTTCTTCATTTCTCTTCTTAATAACATCCCAAGTCAATTTTATTAGACCAGTCCCTAGCTGCTCCTCTTCGATCGATCACAACAGTACAGTTGAAGAGTATTTTTCATTTGTAATATTTGTGAAACCTTTGGGACCCAATATATAACACAATATAATGGAGGGGTCCCAATCCCAACAGCATCATCGTCAGCACCCACAGCTTCCGCCGGGGTTTCGATTCCACCCTACCGATGAGGAGCTCGTCATCCACTACCTCAAGAAGAAGGCCGCCTCCGTTCCGCTTCCTGTCGCCATCATCGCCGAGGTCGATCTCTACAAGTTTGATCCATGGGAACTCCCCGGTACATCTATCACCTCACACACACACATCCACTCTTTTCAACTCTTTCTTAATTAATTTATCACTCATCCATATATATATATATATAAACAGGGAAGGCGTCGTTCGGAGAGAGGGAGTGGTACTTCTTCAGCCCAAGGGATCGTAAGTACCCGAACGGAGCTCGGCCCAACAGGGCGGCCACTTCTGGTTACTGGAAGGCAACCGGCACGGACAAGCCCATACTTACTTCGGCAGGTAACCAGAAGGTTGGAGTGAAGAAGGCACTGGTCTTCTACGGGGGTAGACCTCCCAAGGGAGTTAAGACCAACTGGATCATGCATGAGTACCGCCTCACCGACTCCAAGCCCTCCTCCTCTTCCCTACCCGATTTTCCATCCAAGAGGAACTCCTCTTCTTCTTCTTTAAGGGTACTCTCTCTCTCTCTCTCTAATATATTCAGGTTATGATTCTTTCATGTGTTAATTAATCACCGAGCTTGTTGTACTAGTCTGTCTCACATTCAATTCCCGTTGGATGTTCAAGTAAAAAATTAGTAACTCACTATTTCCCACCCAGGAATCAAAATCTGGGCATGCTTTTTAATTCGAACAATCAACATACTCAATTAGCAATGGGGGTTGGGCTATATATGATTTGATCATCTTAACTAATTATAAGGCCGTGTAGGTGTTGCAAAGTTATTTGTTTATTATTCTATTTTATTTTTTGAACTGTTGAAAACTAAACTTGCTTTTGGCTAACAGCAGAAGAATTAATCAATGGAATGAAGAACATATCTGTTATCTTCGTAACAGTACTAATTGAATATGATGATATAATTTTTGTACTGAATTTTTTTTTTTGGGGGTGGGGGGTGACAGCTCGACGATTGGGTGCTGTGCCGTATTTATAGAAAGAACAACGCTCAGCGGCCAACGGATCAGAGGGAGGACTCCATGGATGAGATGCTCCCCCTGATGCCTCTTCCACCACCAGTAACCAACAACACCGGACAACCTACCAATTCAAAGCCTCATGCTACCAACAAATCTAATACTGGAGCAGCAACCCATTACAATGCATTGCTCGACAACGACGAGACATTCTTCCAGGATCTACTCACAGATGGTAACAATCCCATGCCCACTACCACCAACAACAAGCTACACCTACCAACGGTACCACTCCCACTCAAACGCACCCTTTCTTCGATTCCTACTTATTGGACAGACGACGACACCAGTACTGGAGCCCCAACGAAGCGGTTTCATAACGACGACGACAGTAACACAAATGGCGGAGCGTTATTGAATAAGCTACCACAAAGCTCAACTATCAACCACAATTCGGTCATGACTTCGGTAGGTGATGGACTTTTCCGGCAGCCATATCAGTTGTCATCGAGCATGAATTGGGGCTCCTGATTCAGGCAACCTCATCAGATATGTTATGTACTATATTGATTATGTCATCAATTACTATAGAAAGGGCCCGGATGTGCAGTGGACTGGCTAGACCATAAAAAAAAAACAACCAGATGCTCCATTCTAGGCAGTTGGATTGGCTGATCAGGGATTCGGCTGTCAGAGAGCACTGCACGTGTGGTCCAAAGCTGAGGCGGCGTTACGTTTGAGGGTGGTCCTGATGTCCTCTCTCTCTCTCTCTCTGATTTTTTTACTGTTTTAGCCCAATTGATGAGGTGAGATCATTATTGCATAGTAAACGCAGACGCATACATAGCTACATACTTACATTAATTACGAGTCCCCAAGTATGTCACTAGTGATGGAATATATATACAGATAGATATGGTTGAGGAATTTCTTATCCAAATTATGGTTTTACCTCCGTTTGGAGTGAAGAATAAACAATGGATAGAGGAGAATACAGTAGAATAAACTTTAAACAGCTGTTTGTTTGACAAGAATAAATCTTGATAGCTATATATGGATAAGCTAGGATAAAGTCTGATAATTATTCTAAGAAAATTGTGGAATTACTTATCAGGGTTTATTTATGTCAATGGATAAAAATACACTTCTCTGTCATTTTAAAATATTTATCTCACCTAACACTCTCTACATACATTCCAAAAATTATCACATATATCATATCACACTCATATCTCCTATACTTATTCCCAAACACAATAATTTATACAGAGGTATAATTGTCATTTAATAAATCATAAACTCTTATCAATCTCTTATCTATCACTTATTCTTATTTTATCTAAGGTGAACCAACCAACAAAAAGATCATTTTTACGTTTTCCAATGAGAATAACAAAAAAGACAACTAAACAAAAATTTACCTATTCAACATGAATTGTTATTTATCATAGTATAACTATCAAAGGTAAATAACTCTATATCACACTCCAAACATAGGGTTAGAGAATAGGTGAAGGATCCATATTTTGTATGGAAAAATTCAGGTTATGGAACTCTTTTTTGTTGTTCTCAATTAATTATGAGACTATGGAATTTATTTTTAACTGATGCATGCACTTGTGCTTCTCAAGACAATGGGATTATTCAGAACGCCATTGATATTGACTAATCCCACAAATTTTACCCATAATCTTGAACTGGCATGCCATGATTTTGACCTCATTAACTCTGCTAATGTTTTTTTTATATTAAATGATCCCTTGTATTGAATCTATTGAGGGCGCTACCAAAATATATGTCGGATCATTGCAGTTTTTATGATTGAAAAAAATAAGAGAGAATAGAATATTGGAGTTCCAGAAAAGAAGGTTAATTTCATGCTGCTCATCGATCATAATGTTTCAATTCATATTCGGCACTGATGTTAAAGTAAAATATTGTGATGTTGCTAATTAAGGGTGTGCAAAAACATGGAGGAAATCAGAAAATCGCTTCGTCCATGAAATAAAACACCTATTTTTACCTAATTATTTAAATCATCAGCTTTAACAAGTGTAACAAAACAACAAAACAATCAAAAAAAAAAAAAAACAAGTGTAACAAAAGAATACTTAAATATTGGATGGATTTTCAGAAAATAATAACATTTTCAATCACATCTACTACATAACATATTTATTAAAGAAAAACATAACATATTTGAACGACACACCAATCACAATCAGAGCTAGCTCCTCACATTTGGAAAATCAGGTCTAAGACAGAACCATAAACATGTCTAAGGGTGTTTGCTCTTTAATTTATTAGATGCTTTCATAATTTTTACAACCTAGCTAGTAGAGGGTGACCGATCCTAATTACACTGCCCAACGAGTTAGTCTATTTTCTGTTGCATGTTGCTTTAACAATGTTTATCAGTGCATCCTTCGTCAAGGTATATATATTACAATTTTAGATTGCTGGACACAACTGTTAATATATATATTCTAAATTGCTCTATTTGTGAATAAGAGTTCAGTAAAATTTCATGCATGGTTAATTTTTTACACAAAGAAGCCAGGAATGACAAGCTGGAGATAAAGTCTCAAAGCGCCTTTGAAGATGATAATCATGACATAAACACACTGACTGATATATATACTTGCCCTCAAATCAACTTTCCGAGTCAGTTTTAGGACCAATCCTCTTAGGCAATCCATGGTGGGGGTTCAGGAAAAGAACAATGCTTTCATAGGGAAAGACCCATTGGTTGTTGCTCATTAAAAGTTGGCTTTCCTTATCTCTTCTCAACCACCATGATTTTATCTCCTAAAATCTGAGATATTTTGTGTGTGCGTGGGTGTCGTTTTCGCTTTGAGGGATTGGCAGGCCATTGGAGTATATACCCATACAAATGTTGACAGCAAGAACTACCTCACTTTGGTCTCTCTCTTGCTGACTAAGGAACCATCTTTAATTTCCAGTTCAAGTGGGATCCATTATCCCTGAAATGAAACGAATGCTTAATTACAACCGCTAAATCACCTTCCATTACAGGATGATGAAACAAATTAAAATGGATTTAGGAGGACCCAAATCCAAAATTGGCCAATTTTGTTTTGTACTGCCTCTATCTAAAAGCGACATTGAAACTTGAAAGTAATGGTTACCCTCGGTTTGTTAGTGGATGCTTTCACTTCATCTAGAATATATGCTCAGGCAAATTCGATATGTTGATCCTAATAATATGAACTCTAATTATAAGACTTTAATGGGTTTCTAAGTTTGTGAGGCTCATGATGGTCATATATAACTTCCTTTTACATCCTTTATATAAAGGATGTGTACATGCATGCTTTTCTGATCATTTCATCTAGCTCATGATGGTTATATATATATATATATATATATATATATATATATATATATATATGCCGACGATTAGGTGCGGTGTGCGGTCGGTGCGGTATGCGACGTGGGTCGTCCGATCATGGGTCCATCGCATCCAACGGTCGACGTGAATCGCACCCGACCGTCCGATGCGATGGACCCGTGATCGACGGCCCGTGATCGCGCACCGCACCGACCGCACACCGCACGTAATCGCATCCCTATATATATATATACACGCGAGCGATTACGTGCGGCGAACGGCGGGTGCGGCGGCGACGTGAGCCGTTCGATCGCGGGTCCATCGCATCCAACGGTTAACGTGAATCGCACCCGACCGTCCGATGCGATGGACCCGTGATCGACAGCCCGTGATCGACGCCGCACCCGCCGTTCCCCGCACGTAATCATCCACATATATATATATATATATATATATATATATATATATATATATATATATAATTGTTTAATTGAGATAATTCGATATCAGGTTGGCGCCTTCCAATTATAGAGTCTTCCATGGCACCACAGAAACATTTTGTTGTGGCATTAGAAGAGATATTGAAATGGATGGGCTCTCTCATCAATTTCTTTTCTATTAGAATCCAAGTTGGAGCTAGGTGGTTGGAAAGAAGGCGCCTAGTATGTTGAAGAGATACAAAGCAATTAACCTTTTACATACCTCCTGTTGGCTAATATTATATTCCATTTGAAATCGATTTTCAAAATGGTTTTGATGCAGAACGGGTGGCGAACGCGTTTCGGGTGTAATGAACCCATAAGGGTCCATTTGAAGATTTTTAACTATTTACAGAAAAACCGGCTAGTAAAAATAAATGACGCCCCGAACTCGGAATTGACTGACATTTTTACTGGAGGTAGATGTCGAGGAGATCTTCAAGAGTGGTAGCTACGCCACAACACGTCTTTATTTTTCCATTTTTTCCAGCCCTCAAAATGGTATTATTGCTATTTTTAATAACTTTTTAAATTTAACATATCTCCTTCATAATAAGTCGGATTTGATCAAAATCAAATCTTATGATCTTCTAAGATCCCCTAGAGTTAGTTATAACAAATTTTCATTTTTGCTATTTTTAGTAAGTTTTCCCTATTATAAAAGGGAGGCTTGTAATCTAGGGTTTTCAACTTTTATTAATATATTTCTGAGTTTTAGTATTTTCGTTGAGAATTGTGATTTGTTGAAGGATCTCAACGCTTGTTGGATCTTTATTTTAGTTTTTCGCTGCGTTAAGTTTTTTTTATAAAATTTGTTATCAACCAACTTTATTGTTGTTCACTACTTTTAACATATAAAAACGAAAATATGAAACTAAAAACACAAGTTAAAAAAAAAACGTTTGAACTGATATGGGATTCATAGAATGAAAATTAATTTAATAATTGATTTCAAACTAGACCTAAATCCTTTTATCTTATATATATCTTTACTTTATGAGGTGTTTTGTGAAATGCTATGATGATTAAATGGATCCAAAATTAAATTCAAGCTAGGCGTCGTTTTCTCAAGTTGTCAATAAATACATAGTTTTATCTTGTTTTCACGTGACCAAAAAAAAAAATACAGAAAAAAGAAGAGGATTTGAGCCCATACTACGAATATAACGAAACATCTCACCTGGTAACCACATGTTATGCAAAGGCCCCCCACACATGCGCGTAAGCATGATTGTGTAGTTAGTCTAGCTAGTGAAGAAGATGCATGCATCATCAACAAATTCTATCTACACAACATAACATATATTATTATACAAAAAAAATTGAAAATTACTTAGAGAGAAAGGAAGAACTGGAGTGGTCTTCCCACACCGAAAGATGACCTGCCAAGCCTTATCTATCCGACTTTTAATTGTCCATTGCTAAAGAAATTAATTTTAAATAAGGGAACAATAATGCTTTCAAAGAATTAATTAAGCGAACAGATGATCATAAGATGATGTAGTGGAGTGATCCATATCTTTAATAGTAATGAATCATTAACAAAAGATCCTCAATTTGCTTGCGCAGATGCACTATGTCTCGGATGTGATGTCTTCAAGTGGAAGAAGAAGAAGAAGAAGAATGTCAAATATGCTTTACTTTAATTCAATACTAGAACCACAATTAAAATTCATTCAAATCTGAAATTGTTATTCTTAGTTATTTCTATAGTAATTTTTCTAGACCGTACCCAATTTGAAATATTTTTTTTCAAACATATATTTGTCAAGTGAAGAACATATGTTTACAAAAAAAAAAGTAAATACTTGAATAAATTGAATGTGTGTATGTGTATAACAGAGTCTATACTGCGTTAAATAATTTACGTATTGTATAAGAGGACATGACGTCTACAAGAATGATAGCAGAAGTGTAACAATACTAAAAATACAAATGACATAAGTGTGTCAATTGCTTCTAAACCACATTGGATGTTTAGATTGGAAAGGGGTTCGATCTGATACCATATATTACATCGAATGGATTCGGATGCAGCTGAATGTGAATGTGAAATTATTAAAAGCTAAAAGATTCTGGTTAGCAATTAGGCCCGTTTAAGGCCCTTATTATTAGTGGGCTGGGCCGAGGTTTTATTTGTACGACCAATATCAAACGATAGCTCACACAGTCACTGAAAGCTCTACAAATGATGAAAGATGCAATGAAATGATCACTCCTTCATACAAAAGAAAATAAAAAGGTAAGACTTTATTATGCCAGTAGGAAAGGGTGGCATCTTACCTATAATTGTGGGGACATTTCATAGAACAGAACACAGTCCATGTGCTGGGCCTTGCTCAATAACTACACCATGTTTTCATTTCCAGTTGTCCTGACTTTCCCAACAACCATAAAAATATAAAACATGAATTGGATTTGTTATTGTTATGTGATGTCTGTAAATGCGGGTCATTTTAAATGCTATCATACAATATTGTCTGATGGTTATCAGGTGCTTTTGGATTGACTAGAAACATAACAGGTGAAAGATGTATTAAAAGTGTGGATTTATTTCTTCTAAAATCTACACAGAAAAAATAAATATTTTCTTTTCATAAATTGTATTTTAAAAGAATGGTAACCTGAAATATGTTTTGGATTTTTTTAAGTTATGAAGTTGTCTAATGAAATACATACCCTAATGACAAGTGATACTCGAATTAATTGACTCAGTATTTTCTTGCATTTTCTCTACTCTAGTACACACACACACACACACATATACATTGTCTAATCTAGCATATAATTGATTAGATAAATTATATACTTTAATCTACAGCAATAATTGGGTGTATCTATTCGAAATTAATAGTTTGACTGAGTTTGGCATAAAATCAAATCCATCTTTCTATTAAGATTTGATTTTCTCACATTACAACTCATAAATAGTATCAACTCCTTTTACTATGTATTAGAGTTTCGATGATAAATGTTAGCCTATATAGCTCATTCCATATAAAAAAAATGAAAAATTTGTTTATAAAAATACCTTTTTAAAGGGGTTTAGATACGAATCTCAATTGTTAAGAGAATTGTAATCTAAGACATCATGGATTCAAATCTCAATATTTACCTACTAATATATATATATATATATATATATTATTTTGATATATATATTAACCCTGAAATGATATTTCTTTCATTATTATACATTGTTAAATAATATATATTATACACACACACATATATTATCAGAAAAATAAAAGAAATGATAGAATATTAAATAAGAGAGAGGTAAAATGACCGGCTATTCTAAGGTTCTGTTTGATTGCACATTTGAGTGCGATTTTATTTTTTGAAAAGCTGAAAAGCTAAAATCATGCAGCTAAACGGGGCATCCTTTTGCAGAATCGGAAGCTGGATTCCTTTTAATTTTTCTCTCGAAATCTGTGTTTTGAAAAGTTCAAAAACAACAATTTTTTTGTCGAAATTGATTTTTTTAATTGAAAAGCAGTTTTCTCTTTCAAACATTAAACTCCTTTCAAATATTAATTCCTAAATTTAAGAAAAATACTTCAGATTAAAATCATCTTTAAAAAAATAATTTTATTTTAAAAACTACTTTTTAATTTGTGTTTCTAAATGAACCCTAAATGAACCTCAAAAAGAGATGACCTAAGTCAATGACTGCCACATCATGTGAACATACATAAATAAACGCAAGTCAACTTGTCAAACACTAGACGACAGAACGAATACTCTGTGTACTCTCTCCATCCATTTATCTCTACCGAATGGATGTGCCCAAATCTGTTTCGCATTGCTGTTTCGCATTGACTAATCCTCTGTTTTTTCATCGATCACGTGACCCATCACGTGATTTTTGTTTTTTGGTGATCTTTCTCTTCCCAGCTAAACTCCATCAGTAACTCCAGAAATAAAGAGATTGTTTGGTTTATGTCGTTCGTGGATTCTACCAAAACTTTTTCTCGGAGTCAGAGAGAGAGAAGGAACCAACCTCAACTAATAATCATTATGTTTGGGTATTCTTTTTTCTTTTTCTTCCTTCCTATTCTTCATTTCATTTGATTTCTCATCTCATCTTTTATGTAAAAACGAAGGGACCCAAAAAAAGCCCCTTTTTTGGTCCCTCACCTTTCTTAATTGCTTAACATTTGATGTAACGCACATTCCATTTGGCTTCCTTTCTAATGATTTAGTGTTCATCATTCTCTGATTTATTGAAGAGGAGCCTCAAGTCTTTTTCTCTGACAAAATGCATCACCCATCGAAGATCTGATGTTGGGTTACCCAGATTTTCCAATGCCTGGTAATCCCCATTGGAAAAGACTCCAACTTTGTCTTGTTTTTTGTGGTTTTTCTTCTAAATTTACATGTATTGTTATGTTTTTTTTTCTTCTTTTCTTGGATTATCTTCCGGGATTTCTTGTTAATGTTGGATGTTGATCAAGACCCACTTAAACAAATGGGTACACGACATTGATTGTTTTGTTTTTGTGTTGGTGATCTTTGTTTCGAGAGGGATTATTAACCCACTTTTCAACTAATAAGGTCAAGCCTGTTAGGCAGTTTTCTTTTCAAGTTTAATTCAATGATTCAATCAAATGTGATCCCCTATTGATCACAGCGGTCAGATTCTCTCATTTTCCTATTCCTTGCACTTCGTCCAGTATTGAATTTAGTCTAATTGAAGCACAAAAACAACACCCACTTGGTAGATATGGGCACTGACTGATTATCTGTCAATGGCTTTTGTGAAGGCAAATAAGAGTTTCTCCCTTACATCTAAGAAGAAAATGTGCTTGACTGGGAGGTGAAGGAGATGGGGTCTTGTGTTAGTTGTTGTCGATTAGGAATGTTTAAGAGGAGGAAGAGAAAGACGGGAGACAAGAGAATGATAATCTCATCTTTGCAAAAGGAAACAATTACCTTGCAGCAGTTGCCATCACTTCCCAACCGGATCTTCTCAAATGGGAAGAGCCTAACCTCTTCACTCTTCACCCAGCAGGGGCGGAAGGGGATCAACCAGGATGCCATGGTAGTTTGGGAGGTAAGATATCTCCACCATATCAAAATGTCAACAATTCTATAGTATTGAATCACCATGTCATATTGATTTTTCGACTATTTGTTCCTGTCAATCAGGATTTCATCAGTGAAGGCACAGTTTTCTGTGGGGTATTTGATGGCCATGGCCCACAAGGACACCTCGTCGCACGTAAGGTGAGGGACGCTCTACCACTTAAGCTGCTGTCCTATGTGCAGTCTTGTGAGGCTGGAGTGGATGGCCTCACTGGTTGGAGTTGTTTTAAGAGAAAAGAGAGGGGTTCTTTCGATGTGGAAGAGTTCCCATCAGCCACAGAGTGTCCCATGTTCTCTCTGTGGAGGGAGGCTTTCATCAGATCATACAAAACCATGGACAAGGATCTGAGATCTCATTCCTCGCTTGATTGCTTCTGCAGCGGCAGTACTGCCATCACCTTGGTCAAGCAGGTCGCTTTAGCGTTGCCCTGTTCTTCATCTTCACACAGCATGTGTTATATTTCTTACCTCTCATGAACGATTTTTAGGGATCCAACCTCTTCATGGGATATATAGGTGATTCACGAGCAGTTCTCGGATCGAAGAGTGAAGATGGCGATTCCATGGTTGCAGTGCAACTAACAGTGGATTTGAAGCCTGATTTGCCTAGTATTTCCTTCCCAAAGTCACACTTCCTTTTGAGCATCGTTCACTGGAAAAGGTTGTAAAGGCTAACATACTGGTGTGTTTGAATTCTCTTTCCCAGAGGAAGCAGAGCGGATTAGGCGATGTAAAGGTAGGGTTTTTGCACTACAAGATGAGCCAGAAGTGCAGAGAGTATGGTTGCCATTTGATGATGCCCCTGGTCTAGCGATGGCCAGGGCTTTTGGGGATTTCTGCCTGAAGGACTACGGAGTAATTTCTGTGCCAGAATTCTCACACAGGGTACTGACAGAGAGGGATCAATTCATTGTTCTTGCATCAGATGGTGTAAGTTTCCATTAACTATGCCAATATTTTAAAATTTCATTTTTCTCTGTGCCTTCACGAATATCAAGGGAGCTAACTAATTGTCAATTTATCACACATGGATGGTATTAAATGGATGATATTTAGCCGTATGACATATTTTAGAGAAGCAGTCAACAGCTTGTTTCTTTAAAGATTTAGAACAGTGTTTTGAGGACAGAAAGTTCCCTTTTAGTTCAGTAGATACTTGGAGGCTGCAACAATCCCAGGTTGGTATTCCCAAAGCCTAAACAGGTACATTAGATATGGTACTGCTCACTTTCATCCACACATTATCTGGATGAGGTGTTAGTTGATATCAACATTGTGATGCTCACCATGTTCTGTTCACATTCATTTAGTTTCATCCTATTCTTAGAAGCTCACTTGTTTCAGTTGACGCAGATATTACATAACATAGATCTTGAATGTCTAATACAGCCCTTCTTTTTCATTAAATGTGGAAGGCAATGCTTTATACAACTTTCAAGGAAATATCAGAAGCATGCAGAGTACGCAAGAAATAAATCATGTCTATTTATTAGACAGTAAATAGGTACAACATTTACTACTAGGTCAAAGTATATACCATTCATTGTCTTGAAGTTTCTGGGTCTATAAGTGCATCCTATTTCTGCATAAGTTTATAAGTGAGATAGCAGGTCCCTTGCTTGACATCAGTTCCACCTCAATCATGAGGAAATGTATGATACTTGCTTTTCTGGGAAGCATGTGCAGGAAAGGATACAAGAAACAGAAACAGGCAGACAAGGGATCAAAGATCTTAAAAGTTCAAAAGTTCATCTTGGCAGATAGTCACTTCTTTGAGAGAATAGAGAACAAGCAGTCACTATAATGGGACACTTCCACGTAATTCTGCAATGCAAAATTGAATCGCCCCAGATAAAATGTAATATACAGCATTGCTTAACAACTAGATGGATTACCTACTCTAGAATGACTAATAAGACAAAAACTATAGTAGCAGAGGAAAAGAGAACTTTTCGTATATTCACAGCTTTTTTTTTGTAATCAAATGGTTTATTTGAGACCCTTCATTCAGAAACTAATTCTCTCATCATACCTACCCCGCTTGGTAAAAGGCATGGAAATTTTTTTAGTAGTCGTTATCTACATATCATGGACTAAGTGAGACAATCAGCAGAACTGCATGGCCATCTCAGTTGAAATAGTGGATATGGTGACATCTGGCTGTGATGTTATTGCAATATATTTTCAGTGATGTACTGGTCAATTATTGCATCCAGCTTTTGACTTTAGGGTCTATATCTTAGAATTTGTGTGTAAATTTAGACTAAATCCTTAGAAACAAAGATGACAAATCCTTCAAAATAAATCCCCGAATCAGATAATATTTTTATAAAAAATAGCGGGAAGAAGTATCAACCTACTGAAATGAATGATGATGGAGTTGGCAGATCTGCTTATTTTATTTGGATGGTTAAGCTTATATGTAGAAGACTATATTTGACCTTAACATTGATTTGGGGAAATGACCAAAAAGAACTTATAAAAATGATGTGCAAATGATGTTGCAGTACATTTGGCTTGGCTATTTATTCGGGGGTCAGGAGTTTGCTTATCTTCTGGTTAAATATTTTGATCACATTGTTCAATCCAGTTTAGATAAACACCTGGCAAATCCAAACCCATCCCAGCGGACTGAATTTGGTTCCAAAGCATTATAGGAAGTGATATAAGATCCTATGTTTTAGATATTAGTCATTCCAGTTGTATGAGATGGAAATAATAACAAATCTAGTTCTTAGATGAGCCAGCCATTGAACTCTGTCTTGAATGTTATATCCTGTTCAATTATTAACATTTCAGCTTTGCTTCTTTTAGCTCTAGGTTCTGTGGCAATCATTCTTTAGTTTGTAGTTTGTACCCATTGGAATGTCACCTTAGGTACAGATAAAAGACCCTTCAAGTATGTATAAATCAATAGAAACAATACGAATAGCTCTTTTTGTTACCGACTTGCTGTTTTATTAGAGACTAAACACATCTGGTGTGCCCTTTGAATAGTTTTGAAGTGAATTTTATATTTCTACCTTTCAGATCTGGGATGTTCTAAGCAATAAAGAAGTGGTTGAGATTGTATCCTCATCTCCAGCCCGTTCTTCAGCTGCACAAATGCTAGTTGATGCTGCTGTTCGTGAGTGGAAACTGAAATATCCGACTTCAAAAACGGATGACTGTGCCGTCATTTGCTTTTATCTGGATGGAAAGATGGACTCTGAGATGGATGTAGATGAAAGTGACATCTTCTCAGCTACCAATCAAAACCACGCATCCTGCCCAACCGAACTGAACGACACACAGGATCCTGAACCATTTCTGCAAAGGAATTTCACAGTCAGGTCTGGTGATGGTAGCAAACTTTTTTCTGGGGTACCAGCTGGATCTGAAGGAAATGCGTGTACTGTGGCCGAGGATCAGGATTGGTCTGGGCTAGACGGTGTGACACGGGTGAATTCGTTAGTTCAGCTTCCGAGGTTTACTGATGAGAAATTGAATTCTTGATCTACACTGTCTTCCAATGTCATTGAAACAATCAAAAGTAATTCCCAACTGCTTCTGTGTAGGGGTTGTCTTAAGTTCATTAGGTTGTGGATGAGGAATGCATCCCTTATTTGAAGGTCCGGGATACACCTTTTCTTTTTAATTCTTTCCAAGCATTTCGATGACCACTGTCGCAAGTGTATGTAACTTTTTAGTGATGTGTTCAGTACTGGCCTAAGCGAAATCCGAATGTTGAAAATGGAAATATGTTTCTAGACCATCAAGTAAATTAGTTGGTTGGTTTTGTTTGTTGTGTTTGTTATTGCAGCTTTGTGTTGATTGTGGCGGTTTGGTTGTGGCTATGTTCTCTGCCCCTATGAATGCATGCATGGAAGGACCCTCACAAGAGTTATTAAACGTCCTTGTGGGAGGTGTTACATTATATTGTTGCAGGCTTTAAATCATACCAAACACAATAAGAAACAGAAACTAAACGATCTAGGCAACCCAACCGAATTTCAGTTCTCACAATTAATGTAACAGGATTCGCAAACTAAATGATTCACTATCTTATGATAGCAAATCCTCAACACAATATACATCGCATCTCTATACAATTGACAAAATCTACCTCATATGTACTCTTTTCGTATACAACTCAAGCCACAGACATCATGGAAAGGCGACTCGGTGCTGGTTGGAAATTCCAACAACGCAATCTACTAGAAAGCATCCCCCTACATGCAGGGGGTAACAACGCCCTGCGTAGTATTTCTTGGCTTCCCGAGCACCTCCTTTGCTTCTCTCCAAACATAATGGATGCGCGATGGGTGTGTCCTGTTGCGCTGCTTACATGACTATACCTCGTTAAAGCATGTGATGATACCGCACCATTGCCAGGCCATCTGCGATCCTTCTCCTTCGGTGATAGACGATTGTCATGTTCATCAATGGCTTATGACGTACTTGCTGCATCATGACTTTTAAAGGGAAGAAAGTTGATTATTGGATTGGGGAAGCTTGATTTGAATGATTATGGTGAGTCATGCGTGAGTTTCTTGAGAAATTTATATGGGGGGAGGGAAGGATTCAAATGATTATATTGGAGCGGTTGATTGACTGGTTCTTAATTCAGAAAGATATTTATTGACCGGCTGGGTTGAATAAGTAATCCTTTGATTGCATTATAAATAGAGTTCGACATGGTTATGGGATTTTTGACCTTGTCTCGTGTGTAAGGAATACCGTTCATTGGACAACAAACAATATTGGGTTGGGGAGATAATCTACTCTGGAATTATCAACCAGAGCAGTTGATATATATATATATATAGGGAATCGATTAGGTGCGGCGGAATGGCGGTGCGGCAGCGATCACGGGCCGTCGATCACGGGTCCATCGCATCGGACGGTCGGATGCGATTCACGTCGACCGTTGGATGCGATGGACCCGCGATCGGACGGCCCACGTCGCCGCCGCACCGCCATTCCGCCACACCTAATCATTTATATATATATATATATATATATATATATATATATATATAGGGATCCGATTACGTGCGGTGTGCGGTCGGTGCGGTGCGCGATCACGGGCCGTCGATCACGGGTCCATCGCATCGGACGGTCGGGTGCGATTCACGTCGACCGTTGGATGCGATGGACCCGCGATCGAACGGCCCACGTCGTAAACCGCACCGACCGCACACCGCACGTAATCACGACCATATATATATATATATATATATATAGTCGAGTGATTCAGTGCGGGAATGCGGGAAACGACGTCGGTCGTTCGATCGCGGGTCCATCGCATCGGACGATCGAGTGCGATTCGCACATCGACCGTCCGATGCGATGGACCCGTGATCGACGGCCCGTGACCGCTTCCCGCATTCCCGCACCGAATCACTTTCCTATATATATATATATATATATAGACGTAATTACATGCGGCGAACGGCGGGTGCGACAGCGATCACGGGTCGTCGATCACGGGTCCATCGCATCGGACGGTCGGGTGCAATTCACGTCAACCGTTGAATGCGATGGACCCGCGATCGAACGGCCCACGTCGCGACCGCACCTGCCGTTCGCCGCACGCAATAATTTTCATATATATATATATATATATATATATATATATATATATATATATATATATATATATATATATACGCACCCGATCGTCCGATGCGATGAACCCGTGATCGACGGCCCGTAGTCGCTGCCGCACCCGCCGTTCGCCGCACGCAAACACTTCCCTATATATATATATATATGGGTGCGGCAGCGACTACGGGCCGTCGATCACGGGTTCATCGTATCGGACGGTCGAGTGCGATTCACATCGACCGTCGGATGCGATGGACCCGCGATCGAACGGCCCACGTCGCGGCCGCACCCGCCGTTCGCCGCACCTAATCGCGAGCGATAATATATATATATATATATATATATATATATATATATATATATATGGTCGTGATTACGTGCGGTGTGCGGTCGGTGCGGTTTACGACGTGGGCCGTTCGATCGCGGGTCCATCGCATCCAACGGTCGACGTGAATCGCACCCGACCGTCCGATGCGATGGACCCGTGATCGACGGCCCGTGATCGCGCACCGCACCGACCGCACACCGCACGTAATCGGATCCCATATACTATATATATATATATATATATATATATATATATATATATATATATAACATGTGGCCAGGTTGGACATCTTGAACCAGAATCCATTCAAATCATTTAAACAAATGCCATATGTTTTATTTCAAATCCCCTGATTGTAAAACATGCAGGCGTCTTCTTACTCTTTGAATTAAAATGCAAGTACACTTGAAATAAAATAATTTCAAAGCCGATCACATAATTTAACAAGAGAAGTTATTTCAAAAACACCACTCTTATAACAAGAAAAAGTTCAAGTTTATGAGGTTTTTTATACTATATAATTTTAGAGCTTTTGATAATATCATATAATCAACTGTTTTATATTTGTAAACAGAGAACCAATAGATGAAAGCAAATAAACAGCGCAATTGTATTATATAATTGAAAGGCACAGTTAAATCTTCTGAATTCCATAAGACACGGAAAGTCCAAATGAAAAATCTGTGTTATTATTATTGATTTGGGGCTACTACCACCAACCCTACTTTTTAGCTTAATTATTCGCCCTAATTCCTTTATTTGGAGGATGTGTGCATTATCATTATTAATTTTAGTGCTAAAGATTGAATGACATTACCATTTATCAGACTAGAAGTAATCTTGTAAAAGTCACTATCGTGAGAGTTTCGGTGACATTATCATGGACAGCCAAATTGAATGGCTGGTTAAGCAGGTGAACCACCAAGACCAGGTCAAACTGTAGATCAATTATGAGACCTCATTTTCCACCGTCACTCATTTTGCACCCCTTTTTTTTGGGAGGGTTTATCATGATAAAGCATT
The DNA here is from genome assembly GCA_030737845.1 of Acorus calamus. Classification (NCBI taxonomy): domain Eukaryota; kingdom Viridiplantae; phylum Streptophyta; class Magnoliopsida; order Acorales; family Acoraceae; genus Acorus; species Acorus calamus. The sequence continues at coordinate 26,474,546 of CM060866.1, read as the reverse complement.
AATTACAATGTCACTAATGAACCTAAATCTCTGTTATTCTTGGATTGCTTAGAATATCAGAGGAAAGTTTAATCCTTAAAAAGTCCTATTATAATATTGTAAGGCCCCCTTTCAGCTATCCAATTTACTTCTCCATTTATGTGAGGTCCTTTATGTTCATTTGTGAGGTTCTTAATGTAGAATCAAGATTTTATAAATGCAATAGATGCAATTATTATTTCATTTATCATCTGGATTTGTGCTAATCGAATAATAATCTCCGTCTTTATTTGCTATCATTGTTCAGGGGAATTATATATCTGTTCCAACTAATCTGATAATCCCGCTTCACAACTAAATAGATCACACCAACAACAAACAGACATACTCTTAACAGAGGAAATGAGCACATCTAGGAACTGAGTTCCAAAAGCTACGTGCCTTGTCATACATGGTTTGTTTATTATAGCATATGTAGGACATGAGAGATTCAACCCAGTGTCATTTTCAGTGAACCAACTCTCACCAATAAACAGATGTCATGACAAGTTTTTACCAAAAAATAATCTACAATAAAGGCACATCTGTGCTCTTTCACAGGTGATACTCAAATACCCAGACAGCATGAATAGTTACAGCCTACATATACCAACCTCATTGACTAAACATAAGCAAATTTAAAACTTAGTTATGCTTTTAGTTGACTGATATGTGCTCATCCATGGTTTTAGTTGACTGTAATATGCATTTATGTCAACAAGCTTAACTGCTTGAGGGAGGAAAAAGTAGTTATGCATGCTTGGAACAATATGAAAACCACAGCAATCTTCAATGAGTGCTCTACCACCGACTAGCCCTTTTTTTCTTTTCTTTTCTTTTCTTTTCTTTTCTTTTCATGACAAGCAGTTGGTTAGAAATCAAGAACCACACAACTGTATATCCAGTCTTGGGTTCCTCATGCTCCTTGACCCCTCTGCCTAAACAAACCGGGTAAGCCAATTTAATAGCCGAATAAGCAGCTGGACAAATCCAGTGCGAGAAAACTGGTGGCAGTACAAAGTGCATTCAACTTTTCAGGACAATTGAGCTTTTCAATCTAATGTTACATTTACTTCCCTTCGACAGGGTAGACCAGATTCAACCAAATAAATAAAACACAGTCCCTGGGAAAAAGGTTTCACACTTGTACTGGCACTGACCTAGTAACCTCTTCATCTTCCACTTTACAATCTATTAACTCGCCACCATCTCTTCTCACACCCAACAAATAAAATCTCTAACTCTATGCGCATGCACACTTTGCATGTTTCCTTTTGGTTGTGTGTAGGTGCTTTACTATTATTGCATTACCTTCTTTGAGAAATATTTGAGGCCCTCCTAACAGACAAATCTATTAACTGGCCGCTCTGTATTTAACAATAATAGGTTAAAATCCATGCTATAAAGAACCATCAAATCCAACATCCCCAATCATCACTAAGAAGCAACCTACTCATCTCCCAATCTCCTCTACTGAAGACTCTGAGCTCACTTCACCCTATCCATGGCTTCATCTTTTCAATCCACTCTCAGTTACCTCCTTATCCTTTCCATTATACTTTCTGTCACACAGGCAACCATTGCCGGGCGCCAGGCTCCTAGCAATGCCAAAGCCATGCCCCATGTCAAATATCCCAAGACAACCTCAGATCAAGAAGGCACCTTGACCGATGTTAAACAGCCTCAGACATTTCACGAAGGCAGCGTCCTGATCCCAGGCTTTGGCAGATTCATATTTAATCCAAGGTACCGACCACGGATTGTGGGCCTGGGTACAGATCACAGCTTTGGAGCTGCAATAAACAGTCAGTATCTCCCTGGGAATGATGACACCTTTATTCCTAACCCAGGTCATGAAGTCCCCAATCCAGCTCATGTTCCGGTGGTGCCTAAGACCAAAGCTCCTTGAAAGAACCATGCCCAGTCCTTGATTTACTGTCTGCAGATCACTATTTGTAGTTTGAGTTGTCAGATGTCTTAGCTTATCTCCGTTTCTGGTTTATGTTACTTCCTTATTGGATGAGGAAGGTATGAAACAGGGTAATTTGTTTGAATAAAACTGTAGTAGTTTGTTTAAAATCTTCTCATACTTCACTGGCTTGTTCTTTCAAGTATGTGTTTTTCTTGTCATGGCAACGCTTACTAACTGATCCAAACAACAAAGATAACATATTAGCCATTTAGCCTGGATTACTCCCATTCCTTACAGCTCCTTTCTACCCCAATTCCAATTATATTTTTTTTCACATACCCAGTAAAGGATCAGAGCATATTAGCCTACAAAGGAAGTCAATCTGGGTCCGTGTGTCCGTGCACGTCACAGTCACAGATTCAATAACATAATCAGTTCAATAAGATGCTGATAATTATCAAATGACATGACATCTTTAGAAGAAGCTCGTATTTTAATAACTACAGGGAATTAAAAAAACATTAATAAATCGGTTAAACTTCAAAAGAAGAAAAAAAAAACAGCTCCAATAGTTTGTAAATAAATGTGACTTCAATCACCAATAAATTACATTATGAAAAAAATACAACATGAGCCAAATGAATATGCAAAAATAACAAAACAATAAAAAGAGGACAACATGGTCTTTTTTTTTTATTGTTGATCATAGTTTTAACTGGAGAAATTACAGTTAGGTCCTTTCAATGCAGACTTTGCCCATGAGAATCAGAATGCTAGTTCTGGTAATGTGTGATGCATTGGAGCATGAGAAGCCGCCGCCTGCAAAAAATTTGTCAACTCTTTTTACACAAAATCAACCAAACAAACAACAGAAAATATAAAGGGGTGCACTTGAAGACATTCCCAAATCCCAGTTATTTATCAATGGTTTCCAAATCCCAGTTATTTATCAATGGCAAATGCAATGTTTCCAACTAAATCTGCACTAAATGTACATTAAAAAGAAAGGGAAAATAAAAAACAAATCCTTAATGGGTATTGGCAACATTAGCCGCATGTTACCTCTGAATCATATACCCAAATCCATACATGTATAGTATCTATGTCTCATTGAGTCCGATCACATTTTGCATTGATACTACAAAGATTGGTTATTTATGGGGAAAGATGACGGGATGGAGAGATACCGAGGGAAGAGTGGTTTCAGAAGGAGGAGGAAATCTTGAAGAGGAAGAAGAGGAGGAATCCGAAGAAGATGAGGAGGAACACGTAATCGATTATGACGAAGAGACCCGTAGATCCATGCCTCCGATGCCCACTGGCCACCCACTTCGTCTCTTCCGATCCCACCATCTCTCTAGATCTCCAATCGCAACTCTCCCCCCTCTCTGCGTGCTTTTGTTTTTTTACCCAATTTTGGCCTGACCGAACGAGTCGAACTTTGACATGTTAAAGCTCGACTCATTTATAAATGAGTTGAGTAGAATCAAACTAAACTCACGAGCCTTAACAAGCCTAGCATTCTTATTCATTTCAGGGTTTTTGAAGGTTGAAAATAAAATTTTAGCTTAAATGAGTTAAGTTCATGAGTTTAAATGAATATAACTTTGCATTAATTTAATGTTTTGATTTTACAAATAAATTTAGTAAAGTTTCAATTAAATTTTTTATAAAACAAACGAGTCGAGTTTGAACACAAAATGAAACTCAATTCAGATCTTGAATTTAATCGAGATTTTAAAATTATTCAAGCTCGCCCATTTGTGTAATTGAACGAATCTGAACGAACTCAAATCCGAAAAGCTTGTTTCGTTCTTCAGCCCTCCCTCCAGGCCGCCGATTTTGATTCAAACGTCTGTGATTAAAGGTCAATATTAATAAAATAATTGAAGATAATATAATCACTATGTTTACACACTACTTTTTTTTCTCTCCAAATTTGCTCTCCTTTATCTCAATGACATCATGTACTCACAAAAAAATTATTGAGTAAAAAAAAATAATATATGCACTCAATTTAGCCAGTATGTATTCTTTTTTTTGGAAGTGTAATTTTAGACATGTATTACATAATCGGGAGCTAAATAAAATAAAATAAAAATAAAAACAAAAGAAGTTACATTGAAAAAAATGCTACATTCAACCTCATTACAGCCCCATTTACAACCCACAGTATCATTACGTATAAAAGACCTGGAACCAGGGACCCACTTCAGCAATAAAAGTTTATAAATTATAATAAAATAGAAAAAAAGGTAAATAAAATATTATGAGGGCCTTGTACGCATCTGAAGATAAGATGGACATGCTTATGCCACCCGGATGCGTATTTTCATTTGTGAGTCAAGGCGACAGAGACCTTTTAATTTTGGTGATCAATCAGGTTGTTCCAACCTACAACTTTTAATGATGATGATGATGATGATTGGTGGATGGATGTATTTTCAATGGGTATTCAATGTACACACAATGTGTCTTCAAAACAAGGAACACAACAAGTCCTGGATCTGTCGCGCATTGCCAACACTGCGATATGTCAGCTCCAGATATGGTATTCCATTCCATAGCAAACAGAATTGCTCCTCACACTTTACTTTTATCAAATCCTGATTCAACATCCATGAAGGATTAGTGTCTCATAATAATACTGCTTTCCCTGTTATTTCTAGACAGATGACATGGTATCAGTCAATTTTACCTAAGAATCTGAAGGTGGTGATTCGTCCGTAGTCTCCAATGCCGCTTCTGAGATTCTAGCTTCTGACTTTTCATTCGAGTAACTGGCATGCAAAAAAAAAAAAAATGGATGACCAGCATGATCAGAAAGTTTACAAGATCTGCTCTGAAGAAAACTCATGCATGGTAACAGTCTCAAATCTTCAGTCAATAGAAAATTAAAAACATTTGAGCTCTGTGAAATAATATCTGATCCCTACCAATCCTGGCAGTGTGACATGGCCTTGCAACTATTACAAATGCTCCAATGCTAAAAATATTTTAATTTCTTCATTTTGTAATGTCTGCATCTGATTTTAAAAATTAAATGGGGCTTCTTTTAATCCACCATTCCCACTAAACTAATCTGTATTCATCCTTCATTCGTGAAACCTGTGGGCCTCTGAGTTGTTCATTTAGATACACCAGTTTAACATAAAGATCCCTCCTCTTCTCATCCTCTTGATAAATAACAATAGAGAAACCACCTAAGGATTAGTGCTTCCACACGTGAATACATATTACACTTTGGTAGTGGACGTGTGTGGAAGTGAGACTCATGATATTAATATGGTGAAATCAGATGAAATGCAGATCACTATATAGGTCTAATTCTAGATTAGTTGGCATTCCTGCAAAAAGTTTCATGTACAAAAAAAATGTTGTATGATAGAGTGAGAGCTTTTGCTGTTAGTTAACTGGAGGATATGAAATGGAAAACTAGTAGGTCACTTACGTTGACAGTATGGTGACCCATATAAGTTCGACACAGTCCACCCAAAGAAGTCTCTGTTCAACTGGTATGACCCCATAAGTTATCAAGTGTGCAAAAGGCCAAAGCTTCCAACCTGCCTGTGAAGCAAACAACATTTCAACAGCAGCTCAATGGAAGAAAAAAAAAACTGTACTCAAACTTGTAATAAAATTTTCTACATACAAAGATGCATGTTCATCCAACACAAACAAGATTCAAGTTGTTTCTATAGTTGATGTTGATAAGTCAGTAATCAATTGCATATATTATGGGTGTGATTGAATTATCCATCTCATGTTTTACTATTGTTCACTATTTCTGCTATCCTTACTTAGCCCACCAGCCTTGTCCTCAAGGCAGCCAATTAAATTACATTAGATAGATGTAGATTTTTATGTGAAAATGTTTTTGAACCAAGACTTGAGCTCCAAAAATAAAAATTCCAATAAACTTAAACTGAAGAACCAAGAAATTTTTTGTTGTGTGTAATAATACAAAATTGTGGGAAAAACAAAGTCAACAATCATTTGTTTGTAAACACGGAGAAAAACAAGAACTTGATTGCTAATGAAATTGAAATCCATCTAGAATTCATGTTTTCAACTAAATAAGGCCCAGAACCCAATGATCTGTGAGAAAAAGATAGAAAGACATAAAGACCATTACTTACAGTTAACAGAGGCAAAAATGTTGCCTTCAGTTCACTGAAGATATTGACTGGAGATTCCAAACGCAATAAGCCCAAAACCACATAGTAGATACTATTCCATAATGCTGACCATGCAGTTTGATCAAAAGCCACTTTTACTGGAACAACCCACCAGTCTTGGAAAGGGAAAAGATACTGGAAATCAGCAGCAAAAATTCAGTTTTTGAGAGAATCATCTACTACTCAAGAAAATGACTGCAAAAATAATGATAAGATTGGCTCCATTTTTATTTCAACGATTGCACTGACCTCACATAAGTGGTAATAATAATGGGAAAGGGACCCATGAAGAGTAAACCCCACAAGGCCAGATCTGAACATTCGAGCTCGATCAAATTCAAAAAGAGGTTTACCTTCATAGCACTGCAAATTCAACAAATGATTATCTACTGCAAATTTGAACCTCAATGGAAAGAAGACAAATGTCCTTTTCACAATATGTTCAACTGAAATTCACAATTTTACCTGGGCAATCCAATCTCCTATGGAATAGACTACTCCACTGATCATCATTTTAGCAAGAACAGGATTTGTTTTCAGAGCTTCTTCATAAGCAATCCAGTTGTGCAGGGGAGCGTATCTCAGAATCTCAAACAGGGTCCAACCCTGAATGATCAGCAAAAATTTAGTACTGGGCCAAACGCCAAAAAATATGAGATAAAACAAACTGATCCCTATCGTAATGCATGACTACTTAACAGGTGGATTAGCTCAAATTCAGCCCACAACATACAGCAAATAGCATAGCAAGAAAAGAGAAAAATCCAAGGACATAAAAATAAAAAATAAATTGAAAAGGCCATGAAATCAACATATAGATGACAGAAACAACCATCCAAAGGACAAGGAGACAAAATCTTTAGAACACCACAGAATCTAACAGTCTTCAAATAAAAAACAGAAGATTACATGCATTATCAGATTATATTGCATCATAGGCATAAGCAAGAGGGGAAAACATTGGAAACATAGTCACCAGCCATTATTCAACTACAAGTAGTCTACCAAAAAGGTCACCTGCAAGTATTCCTATGTCAACAAATGGATCAAATCATTCATAGTTTTTTAACATAATGTAATCAAATCACAGACCCAAAGTAACAAGACTATATTAATATACTTTGCTTCTGCACTAAATAATAAATATATCTACAATAAAGCGTTGTTTGAATCACTTACAAAAACCACTAACCACACCGAAAAGAAATTGAAAATGAATGATTTCTCTGAGTACTTATGAAACAACAGACCTGAGGAAACACCCAATACAGTGATCATCATCACATAAAAAAGAAATCCTCTATTTGGAAAAGCATTATATAACCAAACTTCGAGCACCAGTATAGCCAAAGTAGGCGGTTTGGCAAACCCAAAAGGAATCATAGCAAACATTAAATGGTTATCCCCATTCAACATAATAGAAAATCTCAGTTACCCATGAATAATAATTGACCAACCTTCCAAGAAGACAATTAAATTTTGGTGCTGCGGATCTAATATAACAAAAACTGATTGTGAATTGTAACTCTTTCATCATAACATAAACATATACATCAGTCCTTATGTCAACAAGATGGGTTCTGCTAGTATACCAAATCAAAAGTTTTGCCAAAATCATGGTATACAATTACAATTGGTAGGTAAAGAGGGGTGAATTGTAACACATTCATAAGAAACAACCATATGAAAAACTTCATGATTATTGAAAAAAAAAAGGAAAACAAAAAATATCAACTCACATGCCAGTAATCCTGGTCGATGGTGAGCAATTTCGTGATGGTGAAGGTCCCCACCGTGAGCACAATCGACGCGTTGATCACCCGATCGACCAACCTCTGCATCTCATCCTTCCCATCGGGAGACCCCAACGGCGACGGTGACGAAGAAGAAGAAGACGATGTCGAAAAGCCACCGACATCTCCGACGCTTCCGCCACTCTCGAAAGAGAGCCCAACCACCTGAGTCAAGCCCTCTCCTTCGGCTTCCACGCCGATGCGGGGGGCGATCCCGTGCTGGTGGTCGGTGGAGTCGACGCTGTTCACCGGAATCACGTCGAGGTCATCATCCGCGACGGACCCAACCGCCAAGATCCTCTTGTGGGTACTAGAAAAGCTGGGGCTTTTCGTCGAGAGGTCGAGCTTGGAGAGCCTGCGAGGGCTCCTGAAGCTGAGAAGAGATGAACCCGGGAGAGGCTTCAAGGAGGAGATTGTCGATTTGGGTTTGGTTTCTTTGATGGCCTTCTTCGCGAGGGGAAGAAATCTCTGCGAGGAGGAGACGCTGTTCACAGCGGATGCCATCTGCTCCTCTTCTCTTCTTCTTTTTATATATAAATTGGGATTTCCTTTTGTTCAATCTGTTCTTCCAAATTCGTATCGACAGGAGAGATTCAGACAATCTTTACAAAGAAAGATGAAAAAAAAGGGAAGCTTTATCATTTTGTTGTTGACGTGGAATTACTACTTACGATTCTGACAATTATAAAGAACACAAGTTGGGTGGGTGGGGTCTCGCACCCCGGTGGCAAAATGTGAGTCTTAAATTCATGCATCAATTTTGTGGATTCGATGACCAGATTTATTGAAACCATGATAAATCTTCAATGGTTTTTTTTTTTTTGAGACACCAAATTCAAAACATGGTCATTATTTTAGTTTTGCTAAGATCACCACATCATTAATGTGATGGCTAACAATATATATATATATATATGCCGACGATATAGGTGCGGTGATAATCGGTGCGGTGCGCGACGTGGGTCGTCCGATCGCGGGTAAAAATACGCATCCAACGGTCGACGTGAATCGCACCCGACCGTCCGATTTTTTTTGCGATGGACCCGTAAAAAAAAAGAATCGACGGCCCGTGATCGCGCACCGCACCGACCGCACACCGCAAGAATAATCGGCTCCCATAATAGTGACGACGATTAGAATTAATTTGTAAAAAAATTATCAAATACATGATATATCAGATTCAAAATATATTAAACTTGCATACCTATAACCAGAAATTTGTTATAGATATTAACATATCTATGTCCAATCAATCATAGTACTTTTCTAAATATTGTAAAGCGCAATGGAGTATTTTATCAGTATGATTGTCATCCAACCATAGATATTATTAGAAACAATAATGAATATGGATTGCGTGTTGTAGCTGAATCATGGTCATAATCACCTAGAATGAGTTTCGAGCTTGACACTTGAGAGGAGGCTAATGCAGCAAATAAAAAACGGATAAAAAGATCTAAAATTTCATAAGCGAATAAAACTCTCGAAAAGAGAAAAACTTAAAATATTATTAATAAAAACTAATTCATTATGTTACAAGTCTCTTGTTTATAATAATAACAGAAAATTAAAAAATTACTAAAAATAACAAAATTTAAAAACTAATTTTTCTAATTATATGAGATTCTAAATGATCATAGGAATATATAAAAATCAATCTCAATCTCTTATGATAAAGATATCACAAATCCAAAATTTACTAAAATCATAAATTTAAAGGCCTAAATAAATGAATTTTTAAAAATTAAGAATTATTAACTAATCTAAAAGATCTCTTCGATATTTTTCTCCATGTAAAATTTCATGCGACTCTTGAGAGTGTGACTCTTAATTTGTAATTTATTTGGTGGATCTCTTATGATAATATTATCTACATAATATGTCCAACATGATAGGCAGAGTGCAAATTTCATTACCCACCAATATTTATGAATTTATTTGTACAAGACAACATGGTGATGTGGTGAATCATAGCATTGATAAGAACTCACAGCAAGAACAACATTGATATCGATACAACAATATATGTTTATTTTGATTAACATAACACCTTAGCTTAATTAAAATTTTAACATAGATTGATATGCTGATTATACTAGAAATAGAGGAACAAAGTGCTTGAACACGCCACTTGACTCGGTGCACGAAGATTAACCACCCCAAATTTGAGCTTCTATTTGCGCATGATCCTCCAACCCAAATTTTCACACCATGGGTCCATTATGACTTATAATTCACCTATTAATCTTCAAGTCATCCGGGCAAGAGGGGGCCTGCAGCTTGGATGAGGCCCCAGCTGAGCATCAACCTCTACAGGTTCATAGATTACTTTATAGATGTTATCTAGCATCATTGTCGGGGAATCAAATGCATTTGTTGAGTTGTAGAACATCTGAAATATTTTCAGAAGTGAGAGATGGAGCATCTTGCACGCTTTCGACATTTCTAGATCATCCTTGTCCAACAATGCTAGTTCTAAAAACTCTTTCTTCATGTTGTCCGCTATCTGTCTGTATATCTGCTATGGATCCATGAATGCCCAGCTCCGGGTTCTCCTTCATGTACAAGCTGACCATGTTGAGCTTGCCCTGTTCTATCTCCTTCTGAATATGTATAGTACATAAATATGTCCATTAATGATTGAGTTAGATCTTAAGAGATAAATGAAATAATTAAAGCGAATGTGTTGGATGGTTACTTGGTAGGTCTGTGTGTCATTAAGAAAGCGTGTGGTGACCATCAATAACTCAGTAATCCTCATATTGTTTGTGGTTCAGGATCGATCAAAGAACATGCGGAGTGAACGATCGCTTCTAAGGTCATTCCAACCTTCAAGTATTCACCTATGGATGGTACATGCCCACTCTGACACCACCTAGCTTCCTTCATCCATGACTCGAATGCTCGCTTCCACTTTATGCCAAAACATAATGAATGAACACATGTTTAGGCTTATATGTTTGCATAACCATGCATGATTGATTTCTAACTCTACTACTAAATATGAGGAACATATAACTATTGTCTTACAGGATCGTGTAGTCTCTTCCGAATGTCGCGACCATGTTGAACAAAGGCTTTCGATGCAACATCATCCACTAGATCATTGAGAGCATCAAAGATGATCTTACTATGTCCTGATAAACCTCCCCCTTCCCACCTATCATTTATAATACTAATAAAAAATCAAGCTTTGAATCAAAATTTGTTTTAATGCAGTATGTATTTGTACCTTTGAACTGATTCAATAAGAATGTGTAGATCTTCCAATGAGCCTTCTATGTCGAAAAAATCATTAGCAACTACAACAAGGATTGCACTCTTAGCAGCAACCATCCGTACATCAGGGAGGCATGCAGCCACCGCAAAGTAACAATATTCTGTCTTCTCCCTTCTGAAAATGTCGCATAGACCCGATTTCTTGGACCATCTGCTGATCTTTAGTTAGCAACAATTTTGTGCTCATTTAACTAATAGAGAATATATATATACATGCATATAAAATTAGAGTTTAATAGTTAAGCATACATGTTCTGAATTCGAACATACAATACCTTTTAACCTCTTCAAGTTCGTTGCGATATAAGGATTGGAGAAAATTATAATTTTCCTTGGCTACTTTTAACAATGAATTGTTATCCAAGCATGTTAACCTGCATATATACATCTCCTCTCATTGAATCAAAGATTCAAAATGTGAAATCAAATTTGACTAGGATATAAATTGATTCGATCTTAAGAAACATATAAAGTTACCTATAAGAGGAAGCTTTGCCCATCCACAAATCATAAACCCCGCATTCTTCAATTCCCACCCTATGCTCCAAGTTGTCCATTCTAGCTAACCATGGAAGTGAAAGTTCATGCTCGATCTGCAACACAAATTAAGGACATGAAATTAAATTCATCTTCTCTTGTCACAACCAAAAAGAAAAATATAATACATATTAAGAGATTGAATTAAATATTAAAAATATAATACATATTAAGAGATTGAATTAAATATTACCTCTCTATTGAAGTTATTGAAAATAACTACCCCATCTTGGATGCTCCCATCTCTAGTAGTCTCCTGGCAAATGAACCGACCCTCTCAAGATTTTCCTCTCCCGTAAACATAACATGTGCAGCTCTGTATATATTGTACATGGAGCTCAAGTAGGACGTGTAGTTGTCTTCCATGTGTGTCAATGCATCTTTGTCACATAGGAACCAACATAACCTTCCTAGAAATTTATATAATACGACTCTCAATATATTCCATGAAATTAAGGCACAAGTTCATATAAGCATTTTCGAGAGAGGAAGATTTAGGCGTAAGTTATTACGTGGAGAGACTTGATAGCCATGCATCCTCAGCAATCGAAATGCTAATGAGTATTTGAATATCTGCAAAGGCACAGG